>CM052713.1:5206015-5256918 GCA_028551405.1 Uromys caudimaculatus
TCAGGGGCAGCTTGACCAAGGACATCCTGTTTTCCCTGCCACAAGATAAAAACAAACCACAAGGACATTTATGTAACTGAAACCCTGTATTTTTCCCTGATGCATGAAAAATTCCATCTGCTCTATGATTTTTCCTATAAATACTCTTGATTTTAGCTGATAGGGGTCGACTCCTCTTGTCTCCGTATAGACTATGAGTCGG
Organism: Uromys caudimaculatus; assembly: GCA_028551405.1. Taxonomy (NCBI): domain Eukaryota; kingdom Metazoa; phylum Chordata; class Mammalia; order Rodentia; family Muridae; genus Uromys; species Uromys caudimaculatus. Next base: position 5,206,218 of record CM052713.1, read on the forward strand.
CCCTAGTGCACTAGAATAAGCCCGAATAAACCTCTTGTATTTACATCAAGAACGGTCTCTCATGCGTTACTGGGGGTTCGCCATCCCGAGACTTGAGTGAGGGTCTCCCCACTTCGGGGGTCTTTCAGTTCCTGTTATGGTTTGTATATGCTCCGCCCATGCAGTGGCACTATTAGAAGGTGTGGCCTTGTTGGAGTAGGTGTGTCACTGTGGGTGTGGGCTTTAACACCCTCATCCTAGCTGCCTGGACCATGCCTGCCTGGTTGCTGCCCTGTTCCCACTTGATGATAATGGACTGAACCTCTGAAACTATAATCCAGCCCCAATTCAATATTGTCCTTTATAAGAGTTGCCTTGGTCATGGTGTCTGTTCACAGCAGTAAAACCCTAAGACAGTTCTCTACTCTCCAATGACTTTAGCTTGTGTCAAATTGACATAAAACCATCCAGCACAATTGTGCTCTCGGTCCCTTACATTTTCTCACTTTATAGTTTTTCCTTTGGTGTCTTGACTCTTCTCAGTGAGAATTATGGAAAGGATACTTTGATTCTGCCAACGAGTCCTGGAATTCTCCCTCACTGAGGTTTTGAATCTTATCTGTGCAAGGAAATGGAGTGTCTTTAAAAGGATATGAACAGTTGGACGTGGCCGTACACATGCATCTGTAACTCCAGGGATATGGAGGATAGAAACCTGAGGCTCACTGGGTCTGCTAGATACCAGCTCAACAGTGAGAGGAGCAAGTGAATAAAGCAGAGGGCGATAGAGCAGAACACACAATGTCTCCTCTAGTCTCCCGGGTGTGTGTGTGTATGTATAGGGGTGCCCATCCCCCACATGCACATACATCCTCCTCCTACAGAACTTAGATGAGCAATAATGAAATATAATTTTACCATGGAGAGTCCATTTTTATTACCTATTTTCCTAAAAAGCAAATTTTCATAAATATCCTTTTCTGGTATTCCCTGTGCTGATCAGCAAGGTGCACTCGTGCCAATAAAAAGGTGAAGATTATTGAAGTAGTTAGAGTAGCTACACCTCAATTTTAAAAATTGGCAGCTCCAGGGGCAGGACTTAAGCTAATCAACACCCCTCCCCCAGCCCCCTGCCGCCTCTAAACATTTTAACAAAAACTTACCAGTAGAGCAGTGCAGCAGAACTCCACAGAAGCAGCCCTTGCTCGCAGGACAGGCAAGCAGTGCGAAGGCGGAGGGAAAGAGAAAACCAGTTTGTCCTTTGTCATTTTAGATCATTTGTATTTGTTTACTTCCTTTCAGTATTTATGTTATGTTCACACCTCGCAAAGTTTAGAAACATCAATGCAGAGAAATGCTAAGTGTTTGGGTGGGGGTGGACTTGCCTATTCTGACTTAAACATTAAACATAACCCTGAATATACATGCATCGAAATAACATATGGTACTCTGTAATGTGTGCAATCTTGTATCTTTACGCATATTGGCTAAATAAATAAAAATTTAAAATATGAGAAAGATATTCTCAGAAGAATACTTTTAAAAGCTAAGAACAAGGATTCCTCTGCACAGCAGTTCCTTTGTGCTAAGACACCTTGTACGCCTTCAGTTTTGTTTGTTTGCGTGATTTTTGAGACAGAGTCCTCAAGATGTAGCCCTTGTGTCCTAGAATTTACTATGTCAACCAGGCTGGCCTGGAACTCACAGAGTTCTGCCTGCCCCTCTCCTCTTCCTCCAGCTCTTATTTTAGACCCTGGATCCCCTAACTGCCCACCCCCTAGGGAGTCCTTGTTCTGGTTTCATTCTATTGCTGATAAAACACTCTGACTTGAAGTAGCCTAGAGAGGATGAATTACTTGGCTTACACTTGAAGGTCACGGTCCAGCCCTGAGCGAAGTTAGGGCAGCAATTTGGAGCAGAGACCACAGAGGAACCTTATGTATGTACTATCCCTTTGTCACTTGCTCACAAGTTGTGCTCAGTTCACTTTTCTACACAACCCAGAAACCCCTGCCTAGGGATTGGGGCTATCAAATGTGGTCTGGGCCTTCCTGCATCAATTAATAATCAAGACAATCCTGCATAGTCATGACCACAGGCCAATTCGATGTGGACAACCCCTCACCTGAGATCCCCTTCAGTGACTTTAGGCTGGGTCAGGGTGATGGCTTCAACAGAATAGAACAGTCATGCTTATGTTCTTTCTACCCTTAGAGCAAGCACCCAAACAATTCCCAGAACAACTCTTACCACAATCCCTATTTTCTTTTTCTCATGAGACTGTGTAGCACATGTGTAATATGTTACATGTTGTTAGTCACACGACATGCCAGGTGTTTTTTTTTTTTTTTATGAGAATGGGGCTGTGACCTTGTTGGAAGAAGTGTGTAACTGTGGGGGTCAGCTTAGGGACCCTCCTCCTAGCTGCCTAGGAGACAGTCAGTCTCTCCTGGCTGCAGCTGAATCAAGATTTAGAACTCTCAGCTACTTCCCCAGCACCATGGCTCCTTCCCCAGCACCATGGCTCCTTCCCCAGCACCATGGCTCCTTCCCCAGCACCAAGGCTCCTTCCCCAGCACCATGCCTGCCTGGATGCTGCCATGCTTCCTGCCCTGATAATAATGGACTGAGTCTCTGAACCTGTAAGCCAGCACCAATTAAATGTTGTCCTTTATAAGGTCATGGTGTTTCTTCACAGCAATGGAAACCTTAACAAAAACAGAAGTTGGTACCAGGGACTGGGATATTGCTGTGATAGACTTGACCATACTTTTGTTTGGAAGAATGTGGACTTTGGAACTTTGGATTTGGGAAGCAGTGGAATTCTCTAAGTAAGGCTTAATGGGCCATCCTACTAGGAATATGGAAGACGTTGGTGCTGAGGGTGAAGAACGGAGGAAGCCTGGCTCTAGAGGTTTCAGAGGAGATGAATATTAGCATGTGGCCTAGAAACTGTTCTTGTGATTTTTTGGTGAAGAATGTGGATGCTTTTTGCTCTTGTCTGAAGAGTCTGCCTGAGGCTAAGGTGAAGAGAGTCAAATCAATTGCTTTGACAAAGGAAGTCTCAAAACAATCAGTTTAGACTCTGTGCTATGGTTTAGTCTCATACAGAATGTTTTGATGAAGTGTAGCAACCTTAGCAAGAAAAATTACAAAATATGTGGTTTAAGTAATAAAAGGGCACCAGGAAGTGTAATGGAGTTAAATCCTGTGTTTAAGAAGAACAGATTAAAGGAGTGGTGACTTCGGGGCAAGATTCCACCCAGCTAAACTTAATGTTTATGCTTTTGCAGTTGAACATGGGATAGTTATATTTAGGCATTATTATTGCCTGGTTCTTGTTTTCATTTGAACTTTTTAAAAAAAGATTTATTTATTTATTTATTTATTTATTTATTTATTTATTATGTACAGAGTTCTGCCTGCATATATGTCTGCATGCCAGAAGAGGGTGCCAAGATCCCACTACAGATGGTTGTGAGTCACCATATAGTTGCTGCAAATTGAACTCAGGACCTCTGGAAGAACAGTCAGTGCTCTCAACCTCTGAGCCATCTTTCCAGCCCTCATTTGGACTTTTAATCTGGAATGAACTACAATCCAGAAATGGAGGACACACCTATCATCCAGAGTTTGAAACTGGAAGACACAGGCTTTTGATCTAGATCTTGAGGAATAGTGGCCGGGAAAAGCTTAGGCCCAGCATGGTGGTACATACCTTTAATCCCAGGAGGCAAAAGCAAATAGATCTGAGTTCAAGGCCAGCCTGGGACAGAGAAAATTCTTGGTGAAGAAAAGCTTAAGTCTAGGTGTGGTGGCATATGACTTTAATCCCAGCATTCAGGAGACAGAGTCATGCAGATCTCTGAGTTCAAGATTAGTCTACAGAGCAAGTTCCAGGACAACCAAGCTTAGGCAGTGAAGGAGCTGGAAAACAAAAAGCTGGTGATAGTGTAATAGAACAAGGGAGCATGCTCCAGCCCCAGCAAGCAGAATTCAGCAGCTTTGGCCATGTGGCTCTGGCTTTAAAGTCAAGAATAGCAAGGGTTAATAGGACAATTGATGCTGGTTAGCTGGAGCTAAGAAATTAGCAATGGTTAAGAAGAGTCCAGCACCACTGAGGCAGGATCTTCTGGGAAGTGTTTTCTGAGAGCACAAAGAGCTGTGTTCCAGAGATAGCCAAGGTTGTACCTTGTGCTGCAGCTGTACTTGGTAATGTTTAAGAGTCACCCAGATGGTACTGGTTTTGAAGGCATGAAGGGGTCATAGAGAGCAGCTGAGGCTTGGCACTCTGAGAGGCCAGGGAAGGCCATTGATTCAGTTGTAGTTGAGGCCCAAGACTGAAGGGGATCATGCAAAGGAGTTGAGGCTTGGCACCATGAAGAGAGCCTATGAGAGGCTATTGGTGAAACCTAGTTGTAGCAGAAGACTCCAGTGAATTAGAGATGCCATTACTATGGGGTGACTACCAAGAACAGCAGCAGCAGTGGAAAGGAGAACCAGACCCTAGAGTGCTACAGAGGGCAGAGTTGAAGATGTGACCCAAGCCCATTGGAGGAGCCCAGAAGATCATGTGTGAATCCCAGACACTGGAACAAGAAGCTGTATAGTTGAAATTGCCTTGCAGACCCCAAGATGTTTGAGATGCCAGAGCCTTAGGACACCTCCTGAGGAAAGCTGCTAACAGGGAGTGGAACCAGGAGAAAGAACTGTGCTGCAACCATCCAAGGTGAAATGAGTGGGACATCAGACATGGAGATGCAGAGTTTGGAGTTTTCCCAGCTGCATTTTCATCTCGCTTTTGTCCAGGATTTACTCACTATGTCGTTTTGGAGTGATAATGTATATTCTGTGATGTTGGAGGAATGTGATCTGCTTTTTTATTTTGATTTCATAGGGGATTACATTTAAGCAACTGGATGAATATCAAAGGGGACTTTTAAACTTTGGACTTTTAAAGATTGTTGAGACTGTGATAGACTATGGGGACTTTTGAAGTTGGACTAAACTTATTTTGCATTACGCTATGGCTAGGCATGGTTCCCATAGACCCATGTGTTTGAACAAGCCTATGGGTGCCAGGGAGTGGAATGTGGTGATCTGAATACGCTTGCCTCAGGAAGTGGCACTATCAGGAGGTGTGGCCTTATTGGAGGAGGTGTGGCCTTATTGGAGTAAGTGTGGCCTTGTTATAGGAAGTATGTCACTGTTCCGGTTGGCTTTGAGACCCTCCTCCTAGCTGCCTGGGAGACAGTCAGTCCTTTCCTGACTGCAGCTGAATCAAGATGTAGAATTCTCAGCTCCTTCTCCAGCACCAGGTCTGCCTGGACACAGCTATGCTTCCACCTTGATAATAATGAATTGAACCTCTGAACCTGTAAGCCAGCCTCAATTAAATGTTGTCCTTTATGAGAGTTGCATGATCATGGTGTCTCTTCACAGCAATGGAAACCCTAAGACAGGGGGCTTCCTTTATTCAGCACTAGGCCTCCTAACATCTGTTTGCTGTAGTCTGCAGCTTCTTTAAATATATGTACTGAAGGAATGAATGTTCAGACATGGCATTTAGGGTTGTTCTGCACTTTTTGTTTAATAATGTTACATAACGGGCCCAATAAAATTGTAGACTCTCTTGACAGACTACCTGGGTCAGCAGCACCAATGCAGTGTGTGTGTGTGTGTGTGTGTGTGTGTGTGTGTGTGTGTGTGTGTGTGTGTGTATGTGTGTATGCGCACACGCGCAGTCCTTCAGTAGGGAGCAGCTTAGCAAGCCCCATGAACTGATAGAAATCACTCTGTTACCAACCTCCATGCTTAGGTGGAGCCCACCATACACAAAATGTGAGTTTGGGAAAATCTTTTCTTTTTTATTTTGTCTTAGACCCAGGGCCTTGTGCATTCTAGATAAGCAGTTATCATTCATAGAAATGTATATACACACATACACACACAATCTTATGTGTATATGTTCACACACACACATATAAACGCACACACAACTTACTTTTTTTCACCCACACAGAGTTCCTTTATAAGAAGGAAGAAGGGGCTGGAGAGTTGAGTGGTTAAGAGCCTCGTTGCTCTGGCACAGAACCTGAGTTTGAGTCCTAGCACTCAAGTCAGGAGGCGCACAACCACTTATAACTTCAGATCTGGGGGGTATCGTGCCCTTTTTTGGCCTCTGCAAGAACCTGTATATATGTGTCTCACACACACACACACACACACACACACACACACACACACATTAAAAGAAAAAAACTAAGGATGTTCAGAAGAGGAAGGTTCTTTAACCATTCACTCCTAGTTCTAAACCTATAATGTATAAACTGAAAGTGAAATTTCTACTTCACAGCTGTTGTGAAACAACTCTGTACTACAAAGTGGGGCAGGAATTCTTTCCAGTGGGGATGAAGGTGGGATGAAGTGTGCTTCCCTTTGGAGCACTCATTTGGAGCCCACCTCATAGGCACAGCTCATTTGCTCTTTCAAGTGTCTCCGGATAAAGAACCACAGAGCCATAAAACAGGAGCATCTGAAGGAAGCAAACAGTCCTGCTCCACCCTCCCACCAGGCTATGATATACTGAGATCCTCGTTCCTGCCACATAGCAAGTGAGTCTCCCTGAGGTGGTCACATTTAAAAAGACCTCTTTAGTATATTTTTTCACCAGTTTGCATAAAAAGAAACCTTGAGTCGTCATACAGAGTGATGGCTTGGTGACGTTGGAAACTCACTGTGTGTGCCTCTCAAAGAAACTGATTTTCAGTAGCATTGGCTTTGATGGGACAGAAGTGCCCTTCATCTTAAGCAGAGCACAAAGACTTCTTTGAGGAATTGGCTCATGTGTTGAGCGGTGAATTAATTATCACCAAGATGAATGCAAATGTCCCCAGCAAAGTATGTGCTCTGCTGGGTCTGTTTAGAAGTGAGTCTCACCGCATAGTGTTTATGGACAAACGTGATGTCCTGGTGGTAGACACACTGACAGTGTACACACACAATGTAACAACAAAACTGCCACAGAAGTCCCTGAATTCCGACCACAGGAAAAGCTGGGGAGCGCCAGCCTTGCCTGTCCACGCACAGACTCTGCGGGAGCAGAACTGTTTTGGGAAGAGCCGGCTGCTGTGTTTTGAGTGTGGTAAGATAATGATCTCTTGCATTTGTGTTGCACTTTAAGTGTTCAAAAGCACTCACATAACATTCTCCCTTTGATCCGCAGAGCAGGCCTGCAGTGGAGGGAGGCTCGAAGTTTCCCAGGAAAAGCCATTCCTGCTTTTCATCTGGCTGCTCTTTGGTTTCATGCGTTTTGTAACTCTGGGGGCTGTTAAGTCTCAAGTGCAAAGAGCCAGAGCAATTCAGAGAGAGCTATGTCTATAAAGGATCTGTGTGTATGTGTGTATGTGTGCACATGTGTGTGCATGTGTGAACATGTGTGTATTATGCTTGTGTTCACGCACACGTGTGAGAAAGTGTGTGTGTGTGTGTATGTGTGAGAGAGCACATGTGCAAGTGAATGTGTGTTAGTGTATGAGAAGGTGTATGCAAGAGTAAAAGTATTTGTGCAAATGTGTGTGTGTTTCTCAGTTATAATCTCTGCTTCCTTTCAATAGTGAAAAGAGGCCTATTAGTTTATCTGATATCGTTTTCATTTGATCCGACTGCTGTTACTAATTGAGCACTTTGCAGCGGAATGTGAGAGAGCCAGGTACACATCGGGAATATGAGAAGTGGAGGCAGGAGGATCAACATGACCAGCCTGAGTCACATAGTGGTTTAGGGATAACCTGAGCTACCTGAGACTATCTCAAAACAAAAACAAAACAACAAAACCCTACATAGCAACAACACAAAACAAAAAGATGTGCTCTTGGGGCTGGAGAGGCGGATTGGTGCCCGAGAGCCTGATCGCTCCTCCAGGAGACCCCTGTCCAATTTCTAGCTCCCACATGGACGTTCACAATGATACTCCAGTTCCAGGGGTCCTGTGTTCTCTTCTGACCTCTGTAAGCACTAAACACATATGATACATATGTGTCTTAGTTAGGGTTTTACTGCTGTGAACAGACACCACGACTAAGGTAACTCTTTTAAGGACAGCATTTAATTGGGGCTGGCTTACAAGTCCAGAGATTCCGTCCATTATCATCAAGGCTGCATGGCAGCGTCCAGGCAGGCATGGTGCAGGAGCAGCTGAGAGCTCTACATCTTCATCTGAAGGCTGCTAGTGGAAGACTGCCTTCCAGGCAGCTAGGGTGAGGGTCTTATAGCCCACACCCACAGTGGCACACCTACTCCAACAAGGCCACACCTCCTAATAGAGCCACTCCCTGGGCCAAGCATTTACAAACCATCACAGTATGCTTACAAGCAGGCCTCATACACATAAAAGAAAGATATTTCAATAAAGAAGTAGCTTTTGAACAAGTAGTAGCTGAAAGGATGCCATCTACTCTAGCCACAGGCGAATGATAGTTCTTAGCCACCACCTACCAGTCGCTAACTGTTAGGTCTCAAAGAAACCCTGGACAAATGGCTAACTGAGATGTCTATTTTAAAACACAGACAAATGGCTGCCAGGCTCTCAGCTTCACAGATTCCTGTCACAGAGTCCTCTCAGCACCTCTCACCCCCAGCCCCACCCCAACCTCTCCAGTCCATGTGCTTCACTTCCTCCAGCTTCTCTTTCCTATGCAACCCCAGCCATTTCAGCCTAGTGTTCTCTTGGCCTTTCTCCTGGTCCTCAGATTTCCTCCTCTTCCCTCTCACTTCTCTACCTCTCTCACTCTCCCTGCCTCTCTCTCCTGTCATGGCCCAGGCTATTCTCCTGGCCATGTTCAGTCTGGACTCTTCTAGATGCCTCTGGCTGAACTTCTCCCTCATGCCTACAATAAGAACCTTCTCCTCAACCATACATAAGAATAGTCATGTCTGGGGTGGGAGAGATGGCTCAGCGGTTAAGAGCACTGACTGCTCTTCCAGAGGTCCTGAGTTCAATTCCTAGCACCCACAGGCTCACAACCATCTGTAATGCCATCCGATGCCCTCTTCTGGTGTGTCTGAAGACAATGACAGTGTACTCATATACATAAAATAAATAATTCCTTTAAAAAAAAAAAAGAATAGTCATGTCCTTATATTCATTCAGTAGCATGTAAATGCCTTCACTCTTATACCAATGGTAGAGAGAGATTGTCTGAGGTGCTGTAAACCTTTTCAGACATTACACACACACGCACACACACACACACACACACACACACACACACCACATTGTCATCAGGAAACTTGACAGAGACTCAGGAAGTGGATTGCTTAGTAGGCTTGGGATATGAGTGTGTGTGTGTGTGTGTGCGTGCGCGTGTGCGTGTGCATGTGCGTGTGCGTGTGTGTGTGTGTGTGTGTGTGTGTATACCTGTGTGGGAGTTGCATGTGTGCATTTATGTGGAGGCTTGAGATTGATGGATTGATGTCAGGTATTTTCTTCAATAGCCTATCACTTTATTGTTTGAGAAAGGGTCTTTCACTGTGTTCATCTTAAAAACTGAAAGAGAAAGACAAGTTCCACAATTTTTGAACCGAATTTGAAGCAAGCTTTAACTAAGTACTGGCCAGGATTATGGCCTCTGGTCAGGACCAGTCCAGGGTTCCCAGGAAATGGCCACGAGTCACATTTTGCAGAGGCTTATAAAGGCACATCACAAGACTATGTATTTTCCACTAGGTCCAGTCAGGGGCAAACATATATCCTGACATCTTCCTGCCTATGTATTTCCTGCTCTATATGATCAAGGGCATCTGAAGCAGATGGGTCAAGCAAACATAGGACAAATTGGAACTTATTCTCAACTGCACACAGAACCCTTATCCTGCAAGGTATATTTTTGCTGCTTTGGTTTTCCATAACTTGTGAGATACATTGCTCTTGCCTGCTTTGGTCTCACAACTGAACTGGGAGCTGACAAGTTTACCCTCTTACGAAGGCTACAATGGAAGAAACAAGTAGCCAGCTGTATAGTGGTAACACCCACAGCAGTGAATCCAGGGAAAGCAAAGCAAGGGTAGAGAAGAGTTCCTGGGTCTGAGAGTGAGCACGGTATGCACACTCACATGCCAGCCCCATTGACAGCTGCCACAGCTGGGGATGAAGCTCCTGAGCTATCCTGATCCTCACTGTCCCATTACGGTGAACAAAGGCCTCTGTGGTTCATGGGAAGGCCCAGTGGACAGTGATGTTTGCAACTCCTGTGATTGTTTGGTGTCTGAGATTTGAATTTCTATCTGGTGAGAAAATTCATGGAATCCCAGAAAATCTAATTTATAAAATCATTAGAAATCTAAGAGAGTATTTTCACCTCAGACTCCCTTTTCCAAGGCACAAAATACAAAGTAAATTACAGTACCACTGCTCTTGGTAAAATGGGGTGTTGTTCTGAGTCACCCCTTCAGCCGCCCCAACTTCACCCACAGCTTCTTGATCCCCTAAGGAGCCCCCTGAGGCCCTTGTGCAGCTTGTCTATCATCTCCTTTCGCAACAGGGCTCAAATGAACCGGCCATTGCTTCTGACTGAAGAGGAGGGAGCTGAGAGTGGCCCGCTGTGATGAGTTTGAGTTCTAGTTAGTGATTCCGATCTTAGAGAGAGAGAGAGAGAGAGAGAGAGAGAGAGAGAGAGAGAGAGAGAGATATCACACAAAAGAATGAAAGAATAGAAGAGGAAGGAAGGGAAGAAGAGAAGAAAGGGAGCAGGAAGGGGGAGGAGAAAAAAGGGGGAGGGAGGGAGAAGGGGAAGAGGGGGAGGGGAAGCGAGGGGGAGGGGGAGAGGAAGAGAGAGGAGGGGAAGGGAGGGGAGGGGGAAGGGAAGGAGGGAGGACTAGAAGGAAGAAGAGGAAAGAAAAAAAGAAGAGGAGAAGGTGATGAGGAAGGAAAAGGAGAAGAGAAAGTTGGGGGGTTGGTTCCTTGCAGGGGAGGTTGATTTCTGAGACCTCATTTCAAAGAAGGAGCAGTGTGGCATGATACCAAATGAAATATAAAACAAAATGTTGAAAATTCAAAAGAATTAGAGCCAAAATAAATAAATCCCCCCTCAAAAGACAAAACAACAACAAAGAAACGAAAAACCCAAAAACCTTTCAATGAAATGAACAAAAAGGAAAAGTGGCAGAGCCATGTCCAGTGGGAGTGACCTGCCTGCAGATCGTGAGAGGAGAGGCGGGGCTATTGCTCTGTTCATGGGTAGTTTTTGTTTTGTTTGTTTTTGTTTTGTTTTGTCTTATTTTGTTTTTTTGGTGCCTCTTTGAGCAAGACGACAAAACAGAAATGCTTGAGTATATAGAAAGTAGTTAAAATCCACTGAGACAGACAGACAGACAGACAGACGCAGAAGACAGACACAGAGAGATAAAGACAGAGTGAAACAGAGAGACAGAGCAAACATTAAGACTGAAGCTTGGAAAGCACTTCCCTAAGCCTGCGGAAACTGTGCTTTGAGCTGTTGACTTTAAATTATGTGGGCCCTTCCTGTCCCTCCCTCTTCTAAGCCTCTGGCTCCTGTTTGCCACTGCAGTGGTGATGGTGCGGTTCTGTTTGTTACTTTTTAGCAGCTTTACCCCGTGCCAGTTAGAGAGACTCCCCGGTGTCTGATTGCAGTAGCTGAACCCTAGAAACTTCCGTTCCTGTAAAATATCCCAAAGACAGGCAGCTGCACATGACTGGTTTCTCAAATAAGAGTCTTGGGACTGTCCCTTCCCTAGAGATTCATCCTTTAAGCTGCAGAAGGACAGGCGTCAAATAGTAGCCATCCTCAGCCTCCAGGGAGTCCAGAGAGAATATTTATGTCTCACAGCTGAACCAAACTTCACAATGCACCAGAAAAGAATCGGTGAAGGGCTGAGGGCCCGTGCGGGGTCTTCAGAGTGGAATGCTAATGATCACCTTTAATGAAGCCTGACAGTACAATCTGCTTCTCATTGTCGCCTAAGTGCGGGCTCCCAGGCACACCCTGGCTTTCAGGGCAAGGACAGACTGGGATAAATGGCCCTGCTGGTGAGCAGGCCTGGGCACAGCTGATCTTTCAACCAGGATTAAATTAATTAAAGCGATTCTCCTGGCCAAGGAATTAGTCTTTTTATCTGTCATTATTGTATTGTTTATTAATCTCCAATGGAGGCTAATTGGTATCTGGGCTTTTGGACACCAGGGATCTCAGAGTGATAGGGATGAAATTGCCTTCATTTGCAATGGGAAGAGGAAGGAGGGATGTCTTAGTTGTAGGTGTGAAATGAGCTTGTTAACTTAAGGCCTTTATCAAAGGCTACAAGGGCAGTAAGCAAGATAACCTACAAGGAAGCAGTTGAGGCTCTGTCTCAGGACCAGGATGCAGGAAGATAACCACAGAGAAGCCTGCTGCACTCAGGACGTCAGTCCAGGGAACCATTGGCCTCTCTCCCAAATGGGGCACACCATAGCTGGCAATGTGCCTGAGTCCCTAGCCTGGAAGGAGCTGGAGACTTGTAGCTGAAATTGTCATTTTAATAGATAGTCAGGAAACTGCTGTTAGTGGTGCATCAATCAGTTGCTGGTCCTGATGCTCTGACAAGACCCCTGGAAAAGACAGTTTCAAGAAGGAAGGGTTGATTTGAGCTCACGCTCTGAGTGTACTGTCCAACATAGTCCATATGCATTACATACCATATATATCCCATATATTATATATCATATACCATACACACACACACACACACACACACACACACATTATATATCCACACAAATATAGGGTGCATCTTCCTACCTCAGTTAAGATAATCTGGAAGCTCGCTCGCAGATGTGTCTAGAGGTTTGTCTCCTAAATAGTTCCAGATCCAGTCAAGTGAACAACATTAGCCAACACAAGTAGGAACTTGGCCAAAGCAAGGGTATTTCTTAGGTAGGAGAGAGGACTAGGTGGATTGAAACGCCAAGACGCACAGGGTCCAAAGGGTCTTTGGTCTCATTTTCTACTCTGCTTCCAGTTTTACTCTTGGGTGAACAAGGTGATCCATGGAGAAGGTCCCAGGGGTGGGCAGCTATGGGGTACACATCCAAGGGATCTTGACATGGCCTAATCAGGAAGAGAGACCCACAATTCTGTTAGATTTCGTAAAGGTGTTTTGTTTTTTTAATTGCAAGCAACCAGAGCTATTTGTCCTTAACTTCCACAGACATTCCATATTTGGAGGGAATTCCTGTCTGAAAATCATTTTTTTACTGGTTTTCTTCTTCTTGGTCTGAGTTCTGGGGCCTCAAGGAGGCAAATAAGAACAAACAATTGCAAGCTATTGTTTTGTGAGTCCAGAGCCTCTCTGCTAGTGCCAACTCTTAAAATCCCACCTAGGTTACTAGCCTGCTAGAATTGTGCCAGTGACCAGGGCCAAAGTCCAAAACCAGAACTTTGAGTTCACGATTCTTTAATGAGACTTCTATGTCTGTGGCCTGTCTCTTAGCAATAGCCCTGCTTCATACGGCATCATCTTCCTACTCTGATTACTGGGTACCATCCTAGCTTCCGCCAACTGGGATGGGAACTGTGGGTGTGTCTTGCCTCTGAATTGCATCCCAGCAGATGGCTGTTTGCAACACATGGTAGTCGGGAATGCAGAGCAGGATTTGGGAGAAAGAATGTGGGTCAGTCTTCCCCATTGCCACAATTATATGCAGAACCTAAAACCATCTTTTTTCTATAGCTCACCTTCTTTATTTGTCTCTTTCTATAGTGTGGGGTAAAGAACTCAGCTTTCTCAGTTCAGACAAGGTATAGCATCCCAAATCACTGATCAGAACAGAAAGGGAATCTTGGCAATTTTCCTTTGGAGCTGCTGTTAGCCTGCTGAGTGTGGGGGACCCCAGATGTGGCTACTGCCATGCCTGTGGTAGGAGAGATGGTGGCCCTTTGATGCCTGAGCTTGCCTGGTGGTGGGTAGGTAGACTTTCAAGGATTTTGTCCTTGAGTCACTCTTCAATCACTAATACTGATGGAAGGAAGAACTGCTGTGTCCGCGCTCACTCTCCCTTACAGTGAGCCAGGGAAAGGGAAGACCCCTGCTCAGGTCGTCTGGCTAGAAAGGGCAGGCCTTCTATGTACTCACCTGTAACTCTACCTTTCAGGCTGCCCTGGAGCTGGAATGTGGGCATGGGCAAGTGGAAACCCACTGCTTGCTTGTCCCTCAAGCACAGGGCGTCTCCCTCAGCCAACTTTCCAGAGGCCTCGGAGAGCTGCTCCGTGTGTCTCCTCCAGTGATTGTATTCAGTTCGTGGAGCCAGTATTGATCAGTACAATACTGATCTAAATCATTTCTGGCCCCAAATGCCTGTGTTATCTACATGATCTTGTTTGATAAAGCCAAGCAAAAGGCCTAGGTCAAAATTTCCCATAATATCCATTGTGTGTCTCTGTGTGTGTGTGTGTACATGCCAAGACACATGCCCATACCCCCTCTCTCTCAGTGTGTGTGTGTGTGCGCATGTGTGTGTATGCGTGTGCACGCGCATACTAGCATGCAGGCCAGACATCAATGTTGAGTGTCTTCCTCTACTCCTCTTCACCTTAATTCATTGAGCTAGATTATTATTGAACCTGTTTTGGCTAAACTGGCTGGCCAAGGAGTCTCCCCAGGATCCACCTGTATCTGTCCTGCGGTTATAAGCAAGCTCTACTACACTCAGCTTTTTACATGGATAATGGGGACCGAAACTCAGCTCCTCAGACTTGTGTGGCGAGTACTTTACCCTCTGAGCTATCTCCCCAGTCCCTACAACGCCTGCTTCTTAAGTGCGCATCACTGCTGTGACAGGCCTACAGGCCTGGAAGTACTTCCCAGTGGATGGCCAGCCCACAACTTCCAGACTAGAAGCTCAAATCTGGTTCTAATAATTCCCAATACCCACTCTGTGCTCAATAAATTATTTCAATATGAATATCACGTGGGCCTTTTAATACACCAAGAACACACACACACATGCACATAGTTTTCAATGCAAACTAAGACAGGTTAACATAGCATCTTCTCTAACCATTGGAGATTGTGGTTTGAAGTTAGCAGCAGTTTAGAAATTCTCACTTCACACTTATCATCAAGACTGCTTGCACTAACTTAACCATGACATGTTTAAAATTCCAACCTCTGAGATTCAGCGGTTATGAGCATTTGCTGCTCTTGCAGAGGACCCCTGTCTGACTCTTAGCACTCATGTTGGCCATCCCACAACTACCTGTGTCTTTGTTAGGGTTTTGCTGCTGTGAACAGACACCATGACCAGGGCAACTCTTACAAGGACAACATTTAATTGGGGCTGGCTTACAGGCTCAGTCCATTATCATCAAGGTGGGAGCATGGCAGTGTCCAGGCAGGCATGGTGCAGGAGTAGCTGAAACTTCTACATCTTGTTCCAAATGCAAACAGGAGAAGACTGGCTCCCGCGTGGTAAGGAGGAGGGTCTCATTGCCCACACTGAAAGTGACACACTTCCTCCAACAAGGCCACACCTCCTAATAGCACCACTCCCTCAGCCAAGCATATTCAAACCAACACATCCTGCAACCCCAGTTCCAAGGATCCAACACCCTCTTTGCTCCACACTCCTCTTCTCTGCCCCCGATGCATTCATCATTAGGGTTAGTCCTTCACGGTGCCTGCTTGGCTGCCAGCTCTGGTTGTTCCTACCAGGAAAGACACGTTAGAGATTCTGTGTGATGGATGAAGTAACTTAGGAAACCTCACCGTATAAACACCAGATAATCACCCCACAGCTGTGCTTGCTGATGTGGCCTGTTGACTTTGTGGGTCCTGACACCAAGACAGTGAGACCCTGGGGAGTCAAGGTTCTTGGAAGCTGGATTTACTCTGAAAGGCTGTGGCTTGTCAGTGTCAGGAAGAATTTGACCAATGTAGACCTTTTAGGCAGTGTAGCCACAGGCTTCCCCACAGGTGGTTTCCCAGCTCTTAGTAATGTAGCACCGATCACCCTCACAACAGCTTCATTTGTGTCTTGACTCAGTTTACAAAAATGCTTAAGACAAACTTAGAGCACTAGATAGATATTGAAGTGTGCAAGGCTCCTGGCCCTCGGTTAATAGTTATGTGCTACCGACTGAAAAGCGCCTGCTGCTGACTTCCCCACAGAAGAACTGTTTACACAAGCGCCAGGCTTTTCCTTCAGAGGTAGGGATCGATCCCAGGGCCTGGAGCATGCTAGTTGAGCACTCAGCTGCTGGGTTCCAGTCCCCAAACTCTGGGTCTCCATTACTTTTCTGTACACCTTAATGCCTCAAGGCTTAAGATGAAACCTGAAACTCTAGAATTATTGTTTGTTATGGATACCTTTGCTCGTTTGAGCCTTGTGACTGACTCCCTCTGAGAGTTGTAAAAATCATTAGCCGTGAGTTACAGAGAAGGAACTAGGCCTCATAAAGAAAAAAAAGTATGTATCCAAGAGCAACTGTGAACTGGAGGCCCATGAGTTTGGATCTAGGGACAAAGCCTTTCTAGCACAGCTTAATTCATATATTCAGACATTGGTGGAGACTACTCAAGAGTGTCAGACTTACATTTGGTTCCAGGAAAGGACTACGGATTCTGTATTGGCAAGACGGGAACAGCATTTCCATCCTTGCCTAGGTCAGAAGAGACACTACTTTAGGCAGTGCTACAATTAAAGCCTCATCTAACTCTTAAACTTTGGGATTTGGGAACACATTATCCAAAGATGGTAATAATTCAATGCCTTTGATTATGCTGTCAAAGTGCTGTACCCATCTAAAAACATCCGTGTGTTGATTAGCATGGTTTCTGAGCAATCAGGTTCCCTTGGGAACAGTGACCACAGAAGGATGTATGCTCCCTGATCATCCACCTTGCTCCAGGAAAGTTTGTGCTCATGTTGGCACCATAGATCAGGTGTGATCTTTTGGAGATGTGCCATCCATTTGAACTTGGGAGTTTGGTCTGCATGTGAAGGCGTTTCTGTGGCAACTGACTACAGCTGGAGAGGTGATCGTTTTTCTTTTCTTTGGATTAGACTAGTTTTGATTTTAACAAGTTTGTTTGGAAAAAATTCAAGCTGGGCTGGGGCAAAGAACCTGGCCACGCAAGCTGCTGACCAGGTTCTTATAGCAAGAAGCGAGCTGGAGACCGGAAATCACCCAAAAGCTCTTGGGCCAGCTAACTAAACTGGAGTATACAGGACAGCAGCAGAAACAAAAGAGAGCGTCTTCAAACAAGGCAGAAAGAACTGAGTGCTGAAAGGGTTGCCTGTCCTCTGCATGCATATCACATTGCTTGCTCATTTGTACACAACATGCACACACGCGTGCGTGTGTGCACGCACAAACACACACCCACACACACGTCTTCCACAGTCATTTATATTTGGTCTTTGCCTCTCATATGCTTCATGCATCATGTACTTCACTGTAAAAAAGCACAATCTGTTTAATACCCTAATATTGGTATCTATTTTTTTACGGCACATTGGAAAAGCAATTATTATGCTGTGAGGGAAGCCAACTGAAACCGATATTTTCTAAGTTACTCTGGGCAGTAGTAAATCCTCTCCAGGGTAATGTGGCCAAGTGTGTGTTATTTGTTTTATTAGTGTAGCAAAAGTTGCCAAATTACATCACCTTTCAAAAAAGGCTTTGGGTGTTTTTTTCTTAATACATAATTAATGTAACATAATAATTCTATGCTCATTTTAAAATTTAGTTATTTTCTACCAAGAAGGATCTGAGGTAGAATATTATAACTCAATGAAAAGTGAGGCTTTTAACATATTCAGGCCAACAATGATGGCATATGCCTGTAACCCCAGCAGCTAGAAGGTAGAAAGAAGAAGGAAATGGGTCAGAAGTTTAAAGATAGCCTGGGCTACATGACACCCCACGCCAACAAGAAATAAGTTTATAGATATACCATTTCAGGCCCACAAAGTCAACTTGAGATCCAGCTGTTTTACGCTCTTCTTTCTATCCCTATACAACTTGAAAAGAGGCTTACAGTTTTTCTACTTTCACTTCTCAGATGAACTTCTATTTCACACTAAATCAGTCTAGGCCACAGGAGGGCAGAGCTCTTTGAGGCTTCAGGACATTTACTGCTCTGAAATATTGGAGTCTCACACCATGACTCCAGGTCTACCAGGGAGCTCGCAGGCTTCCAGCCTTGGAGTCTGTCTTTGTAAATGTTCACCAACCAATACTTCTTTGCTGAGGGAGTGCTCCATCCACCACCCTGGGATTTACTGGGATTGACATTTGGTAGGCCTGTTGGATGTACAAGTGAATTCTGTTCACCGACTAAGACTTGGCAATCTTGATGGCAGAGTAAGGCAATCACTGTGATTGATCCTTTTGTTACTGGGTCGGGGAGCAAAGATGCAGCAAGAAAAATGGTGGTGTAAGTTCTTGTCTGGCTGGACTCATAAATCTTTCTTCAACACCTTAACCTCTTCATCCTCTGTGACTCTGCAAGAACTCTAATTTCTGTCTTTATTTTTGTTAAATTTATTTGTTTACTTGTGTGTGAGCACATACACAGGTGCCACAATACCTACAAGGAAGTCAAATGGACATCTTTCAAGAGTCTGTTCTCTATGTGTCCACGATGTGGGTCTCAGGAATCGAACTCAGGATACTAGATGTGGCAGCAAGCTCCTTTACCCAGTGAGCCATCTCTTTGGCCCAAGAACTCTAATTTCTGTATTCAAGTCAGCTGCACTGATGCCCATAAAGATGGCAGCATTTTTCAGCATGAGAAAAAATGCAGCGAGACTGAGCTAAAACACTTTCTACTGGTCATGATGAAGTAAGGTGTCTGTACTTCTCATCAGACCATGTGTTCTCTTGCTCAGGAATGCTAAGTATTATGAAAATTAATTTGGGTGATAATTCTAGTTTTTGATTATGTTGCAGTTTTTCAGTCCCAAAAACTTGCCGTACACTGTCTCATTTAATTCTCCTAATAATTCCATTATCACAAGAACTTACAAAGAATGAACTCAGGGTCCAGATTGACAGATACCTGGGCAGGTCATAGCTGAATGTCACAGCAGTGTCACCATCATCACCACCACTACCATAATAGGAAGAAGTAGAAGTGGAGGAGGAGGAGGAAGAGGAGGAGGAAGAGGAGGAGGAGGAGGAGGAGGAGGAGGAGGAGGAGGAGGAAGAGGAAAGAGAGGAAGGAAGGAAGAAAAGAAAAAAGATGATTCATTTTTTAAATTATTTATTATTTATTTAAATGTGTATGAGTACACTGTAGCTGTCTTCAGACACACCAGAAAAGGGCATCAGATCTCATGGTTGCGAGCGACCATGTGGTTGCTGGAATTGAACTCAGGGCCTCTGGAAGAGCAGCCAGTGCTCTTAACCACCGACCCATCTCTCCAGCCCTAATGATTCGTTCTTAGAAATATAAAAAGTTGTGGGCTGGAGAGATGGCTCTGTTGTCAAGAGCACTGACTGTTCTTCCAGAGGTCCTGAGTTCAATTCCCAGCTCTCACATACTGGCTCACAACCATCTATAACTCCAGTTCCATAGGATTTGATGCCCTCTTTTGGCCTCTTGAGGGCACTACGCCACACTGTACATAGCCCATTCAAGCAAAACACTCACATTTAAAATAAATACATCTAAAATGTTTTAAAGTTATTTTATTTCTGTGTGCTTCCTGAACATCTACATGCAAGTCATATGCACAATAATAGAATATTTAAATTAGTGCATACATATTTAATGTTATAAATAATATATTCTATATAATATATATGTAGGCATGAAAGGGACAGGTAAACATTCTTCAGAGATAGGGTGTCTGAATATTCTTCTTTGATTACTGATTCAAACAAAGCCACGAACTGGGAATTTTGAGACAATTGCGATTTTTGAGACAATTGCAATCATTTGATTTATAAATTGGCTGGTAGGTCATAAAGAGTTTATTGATTAACAGCTTGTATTTATGAAAAGAAAAACAAGACAAAAAACCAACACTTCATACTTTGCAAGGGTAGCAACTGAAGCAGACAGGGACAAAGTAACACACAAGTCAGAGAAAGGACATATTAGGAAGCATGGGGGGTGGGGTGGGGGTGGGGTTGTAATCTTAACATAGGATTCTTGCTACTTTTGTGAATATTTAATGTTTTCATAATAAAAGCCCTACTCGCATTAATTTTGTTAACGACCTTGCAAATAGGATGATTTGAACCGTACCCTGTAACTTTGCATGCTAACATTTCCAGCCTGGCCCTGAAATATTAGCACTGCACTGCCCTCTAGTGTTAGGCAGAGTTTACAGCAGCACGCCTTCATTAAAATAAGTCTTCCTCCCACCCAGTCTAACTCCTGCTTCAACGGTCCAGCTAGCTGGCTAGATTTAAATTTAAATGGAGATTTTAAAAGGCTGTTGACAGATAAGAGCGCCTCTGTCCTTGCTGGAATCCTGGTAGCTTTCTCCTTTGGAGGCTGAGATTTCTCTCCTCTTCATTGCTCCCTTCAATAGTAATCTGCATAAAAGTGATTTTTTAAAAAAAGAGACTCCAAAGCAGAGGTTTCTAAGAGCTCAGATGTTTGAAGGGGAAATAGTACTATTTATCAAGCTTAGAAACTGACTGCGTTTTGGTAATACACTTGTATAATTACTTAGTCAGTTAGAATCACTAATCAATGTTAGCTGGATCTAATGAGAAGAATTGTGCCCAATCAAAAGCAGGGCCTCCAGCGATTCAAAGCAGAGGTATCCTTAGGCAGCAATATCAAAACCACAGAAAATAAATGTATTTATTCATTCATTTATTATTTGTTTGTTTTTGCAATTCTGGTCACGGAACACAGAACCTCCCATGTGCTAAGCTGGTATTTTACCACCAAGCTACATACAGCCCCAGGCCTGATTCTTTACAGTGAGAAGGGCAAAGGATATAAAAAGATCCTTCTTCCAAAATCAAACTAATGAGTGTACATAAAACCAACGACAGAGAAACTTAAGCTTTCTTTACTAGGCTTCTAGTTGGCCAACTTGTTCTAAACTCAATTTCCATCAACCAAATTGCTTTTGTGTGTTTGTTTGCTCATTTGTTTTCTGGAGACTAACTATATAGTCAAGGATGACCTTAACTTCTGATCTTTCTGCCTCCAAAAGTGTTGTTTTGGCTGCAAGGATGTGTGCGTTCTCTATGCTGAGAAGAATACTTCGATATTTTTACTGAGCTTCTATTAGGTGCTAGGCACCAATGTGGTTGGTGGTAACACAGCAGTGGCCGAAGCCGATCCAGTCCTATCTTCTTGGAGTTCTAGTGAGAGGCACACCCCACCACACAGCTCATAGTGTGCTGTGGGCACCCCTCCTTTCTGCCCTCCTCCACCTTCACTTCCACTAGGAAAACAATCTTATCTCAGAGTTTACTGGGACTCTTAACCTCAAGGGCCATTCCACGGCCCTTCCTCTTGGCTGTCTACCTCACAATCCCCAGATACTCCCCAGTGGAAAGGACAAGCCAGACTATATGGGGGGATTTATAGTCTTTCCATCTCTATTGGAGATAAACTCTGAAGTTGTCCCACTCCCTTCCAGGGCTGCTGGCATAGACTTGGCAGTTTATCATTGATTTGATTGTTAAACGTGGAGCCAGCTTCTCTCCGGGTTATGGTTTGCTCCAGTGAAAGTTCAATTCTGAAATGTCCCTCACAGCCTGGTGCTTCGAGCACTCATTCTCCAGCACAACACCTAGAACTGTATTGGGAAGCTGTAGGACTTTCAGGGGGTGTGACCCATCTGGCTGGAAGAGATCACTAGGGACTGGCCTTTGAAAGTTGTAGCCCTGGCCCTAGTCTCTGCATCCTGGTCTGCTGTGACATAAGCAGCCTTTACTGCACGCTCCAGTCACCATGATCTGAGCTGCACCTTCCCAGGATGGCGGACTGAAACCCTCAGCCCCCAGGAGCAGTTGCTTCTGTCAGGAATTATGGTGACCACAGTGCAAAAGTAACTAAGCCGTACCACAGTTTGGAGAGGCAAGCACTGGCATGTGTACTGGAGGGAGTTTCATGTATATTATCTCAGTTAATTATTGCTGCCGCTTGGAGGATTCCTTCCTCTTCATAGGCTTTGAAAGTTAAAAGACCTTCACTATGCTAACACAGCCAGCAGGTGGCAGAATTCCATCTTCTTATCTGTAAATTGCATGGGTCAGATAGGTATGACTTGCCTTCCCAGTCTGTAGTGAGGCTTCGCAGCTGGGTTCCTGAGCCTAGGCAGTACTGAAGAATAAGAGAGCCTGGGCTCTTAACTAGGACGTAATTTCAAGCACTCTTCGTGGATTACCCATTCAATCTTCACAGCGCCTGTGAGGGAAGAATTAGTCACAGATGAGGAACCCAGGACACAAGGAGGGTGACAGAAACTAGCACAAGTGAAACTGGGCCAAGCTTTCTCCCTCCAAAGCCTCTATGTTGACTGTCACCTGGGTTCAGGGTCTGGCCTGGACGTTGGCATGTTCTTGGCTTCTTATCCAAAGAACTGAAGAGAATGACTCACCCAGACTGGCAACAGCAGCAAGGTATTTTTATTTGGGGTAAAGATCAGAAAGGGGTACAACTGCCAAACTGACAGAGGGCCAAGTGTGTGAATATATTCTGGGGCCCCAACTATTGTTTTGGCTTCACGGGGAGGGGTTACTGAACCCTAAGGTTACTGGTCCGGGTGGCTTTCTATTTTGATTGAGAGGTTATCTAACTATTTCCTCTCCTGTGCATGTAATTTTAATCATCAGCACCTCCAGTTATGTATAGGCACAAGATGGTCAATAGAGATTCTCCCTAAAAGGTGACTAAGGAACACACTTACCTTATTATGCACGCATCCAAAGCTAGGTTAGGTCTGACTGAACCTTCTATTCTTTATGGGATGAACTGGGAGTACATTTGAACAGAAACTGTTTAAATCTTGTTACTAGAGGTGAATAAATGTTTTTGTTGTTCACAGGTGAGAAAAGGTTCCCTCCTCCAGCCTCCTGTTTGCAGGCGAGGGCTTGAGGGAGTCCTGTGCTTGCTTAGGTGACTTTGGATGGGGTGTGCATGGCTGGGGAATAACCTACCAATGCGTTATTACCAGAAGGGGGTGGGCTGCATAACCCGAACCAAATGGAGTCCCAGCCTACGCCTCCTGGGCTTGCCTGGCTCAGCCATCACACACCTCCCCTAAAGAGGCTAATAGGTGAGGGTGTAAGAGTTTCAGATAAAAAACTAGCAAAGTAGCACAAAGTTTTAAATCTCTGCTACAAACGGGTTCAACAGAAAATGTGATTCCACCTGTCTTTCTATCCCTGGTATTTACCGCACCACCAGGCACACAGAACGCAGCGAGTGAATGCACACATGTGTCAGAGGCCACCACGCCTTTGTTTTCTGAACCCTCCACATTGATATTTACTTATGAACTACCCGCTCACACGGAAATATTAGATGCTAAACCCGCACGCATAATTGTTCCATACAACCCAGTTAACAACCTAGAGAACCAACTCTAAGCTTCCTTTTTTTTTTTCTTTTTTTTTGATTTTCATGTTATTTTAATGCCCTAAAAGGTGGTTCTGTTTGTTGGCTTTTACATTCGCTTTGATTTATTGCTAGGAATTATTTGCACAAAGTATGTAAATCTTTAGGTGTTTTGCATGTTTGGTTATATTTGGTTGGTACTAGTTGTGAATTCCTTTACAAATAATGAAACATTATGTCTTGGTTATCACTTATATGACCCTAAAGGAATTGGACAACCTGAATAAGACAACACAAATGTTCTGTCTCTATCCCTATGCCCATTCCTGACTGGGTGAGCGATTTCTAAACAGCAGGCTGTACACCAGTTCAATTGTCATCTGTTCTGCCAAACAGTATGGTTTCAAATAATGGCTCCCAAGAATGAGTTTGTGTCCAAATAAGCCTATAAAATATACTGTATTAAGTCACTGCAACTGTTGATTCGGGTATTTTCTAGTTATTGATATAGCAGCCATGTTTTTCTTGCTACAGATTATATTTACAATCTTTTAAAAAATTGAATCAGTAAATAAACATTAGATTTATGAAAGATCACCAATGTTCAATCTATTATTATTAAATATTTGTTTGAAAGAGATGTCATTATTTGAGACTGAAAATCTTTTCATAGAAAATTCTTATTGCAAAGCAAAGAAAGATGTACAAAATATGGTTCATCAAACAGAATATTAACATATAGCTTGTTGAATTTTTTTTTTTGAGTTCAGTATGCTCTGAGCAGAGAGACATCTAAAATCTACATTTTGCTGGCAAGTGTGTTGATAACAGATCTGACTTGCTTTCCATGGCACAGAATTATGCAACAACCTCTTGCTTATAAAGAGCCAAATATTCAAGTCTTAGCCTCATTTCATCTCCCACCCCCAATGTACAAATTCCATTTCTTTTTTCAAACACCTCTACCTCTCATTGTCCAGTATCTAAAACAATCTACTTTCTTCATCATATTCTCACCGACTTCTCAGCATCTTATCTTGCACCACAAAACCTGACATATTCTGGTATCTTCCACATTCCAAAAATTTCAAACTCCTTGTTGACCTTTTTTTTTTCTTCTGTAGAAGATGCTACAAAATCTAATGTCTCTCCCACTCTTGCACCATCTAAAGGCAAACCTCTATTTTAAATGTTTAAAGTTGGAGAGATTGCTCAGAAGATTTGTGTTTAGAAAACGGTAAATTCATCATTGCTGATAAATGTAAAAAGCCAACAGCAATGCTAAATTACCTCCCACCGATTACGAGTAGCCAAATGGAGCGTTCCGAAACTCGCAAGTCTGTAGATCTTGGGAGATGCCTTCAATCTTCGAACTCTGAACAAAAGGAGAACAGAGCTGCAGGTCTTATAATGTGGGTTTTGTACTGTTAGGCTAAATCTAAAGTCAACTTTAATATTTTCTATGCAGGTGTAAAAGATTTTGATAGTCTGGTGTTCAGTAAAGCATAGCCACATAGTCAGCTGCTTCTGTCATTTCCACCACACAAAGCACAAGGTATTAGCCTGAGTTGAGGGACAAAAGATGTACTTTTAGTCAGGCTGTGTGCCTCAGTTGATTTCTTTTCTTTTCTTTTTTTAATTTTTTGATACTTTATTTGCATTTCAAATGTTTCCCCCTTTCCAGGTCTCCACTTTGGAAACACCCTCCTTATAAATAAAGATTGGCAGGCATTTTGGACCACCTGGGTATCTGAGTGAGCGAGCATTTTGACCTTCTCTGGCGCCCTCTGGTGCTTAATATCTGCAATTACTCCAGAGCATCTGAGGCTGGCCTGTCTGCATGTGTTTCCTGGGCCCGGGAGCTTACACACAGAGCATGCCCCGGAGAACTGGCTTTTCCTGCCTGAACACAAGCTATTCAGTGTCATGTCAGAACTGGGATGGCTTCCGTAGCCATTTTCCCTGGTCTTTCCCTCATCCGCCTGAATTTCCTTCTGCTCCTTCCTTCCTATACAACCTGTAAAATGAATTTTGTCTACTGTGTGTTTCTAAAAAGACCTCTCTGTCTCTCTCTGTCTCTGTCTCTGTCTCTCTCTGTCTCTCTGTCTCTGTCTCTCTGTCTCTCTCTCTCTATCTCTCTTCTCCATTCCTCTCTCCCGCTCTCCTTCTGTCTTCCTTATCTCTCTTCAAAAGCCACAAGTGTTAAAGCAGTAATATATAAAGTTCTAAACAGGACTGTGTACTGTTGCATGTTTTTTACATTTTTTTTAAAGTGGAAGACTTGAAGCCCAGTTTTCTTCCGGTCACCATGCACTCTCCTTAAGCAGAAGACTGTTTCTTTCAGGCTACTATGAGGAAATAGATCCCAATGACTTCCCCTCCTATAGTGAAATTCTTCTTTAACTGAGTAGCAAACTACTCTCCGCAGCTTTAAAAGCAGCTGGTCCTGGGCTGGAGCGATGGCTCAGTGGTAAAAAATACATAATACTCTTCAAGCAGAGCGTATCAGACAGCTCACAACCACCTGTAACTCTAGCTTTGTGGAATCTAATGCCCTCTTTTGTCTTCTTTCAAGCAGCCAAAAACACATAGCCTACAAAGAGAGAGAAACACACAAATACTTTGGAAACAACAAAAGCTTACTGATCACGAGCTAGTCATCCAGGGGCAAGCCCAGGCAGCTTTATTTTCTGAAGTTTCGTTTGTCATTATTTTCTTAAAGAGATACCCTGGAGTAGCCAGAACAGAAACCCCTGCTGTGTGCTTCAGCATCGAAGTGCAATGAGATCAATGCTAATGGCCACTCTCTGCTTCTGATAAACAGCAGAGTGGATGCTGTATGTGCTGTATGGCCCCTTCTCATGAGGAGCCAGTGGAAGCGCTGAGGCTTAGGTCATTGTCCTCATTCATCCACAGATGGGAAAACCAACCTTAGAGAGGCTATGGATCATTCCCTGGGTGAGGTCTTAGTCACACGGTCAGCTTGGAAGTGACCCTCGGAAAGGCAGACTCAAACCGGGCATCTGCACATGCCACGATATAGAGCTCTGGCAAAAAGGAGGATGGGAAGTCATTTGGCCTCTAAAGACTAAGGGTGGTACCAAATAGGTGACGTCTGAAATGGTCACCCGCCCTGGGAGAGCAGTGAGGACACATCCACAGCAAGACTGCCATGTTTATAACAGAAAAGAAGGAAGCAAACCTAACCTGTTTACAAGCAGGATGTGGGTTAATCTAGCCTCCTGGAACAGTGGGACACAGCCATGGTATGTGTTTCTCCTATTTACCCCCAAAGGACATAAAAGACAGGCAGGTATGATTTTAATAAAGTCCAACTTGGTGAGACTGATGAGTTTATTGGGGGGGGGGGGTAGAGTTACTTGCAGGAGTGTCGGTGACTCCCATTGGTAGCATCACCACAGAGATGCCCCCTCTCATGGGAGGTGACTTCATGAAATTACATCTTGAGACTAACCTTTTATTCTGCATGTAGTCTAGAATCTTAAGATCCTTTGTAGCTGTGGTCAGGGAAGGGAAGAAAGGTCTTATGACTTTTAAAACATCTGTTGGGGAACATTAATATCTCATTAATCTTATCTTTACCCTAGACCTGGCTACCATTGTGTTGCTGTGTTCTAGTTGCCATGGCTACCAGGGAAAAGTCCAGGATGGCAGGAAGTGAGAGCGCCACAGAACAGCTACTCAGGAAGAAACATTCAGAGCTGATTGACCCACATGTCACAGGTCACAGTTCCAGGGCCACAAAAATGAACTCAAGTTGGACAAACATGGATCTAAGGCACATTTTTAAATATATGTGTTTTAAAATATTTTTATTACATTCATTATTTATTTATTTATTGGAAGAGGTGGGCATGTAATGGCAAGCTATGAAGGTCAGAGGATGACGTGCTGTTCTCTCCTTCAGCCCTGAGGGGCTTGAGCTTTCCATGTGGAATCCTCTCCACAGTCCTGCATGGGTTTTGTTGCCCTTGGTTTTTGAGACCAGGTTTCTCTATGGAAGTCTGGCTCTGCTGGAGCTTGCTCTGAAGACCAGGCTGACCTCAAACTTACAGAGATCTCCTGCCTCTGTCATCTGTGTCCTGGGACTAAAAGCCTGTGCCACCATGCTGGGCTATATGTTTTTTTTAAAGATGTATTTATTTATTTTATGTATTGCTGTCTTCAGACGCACCAGAAGAGGGTATCGGATCCCATCACAGATGGTTGTAAACTACCATGTGGTTGCTGGGAGTTGAACTCAGGACCTCTGGAAGAGCAGCAGCGTGTGCTCTTAACCATCTCCCAATCTCTCCAGACATGTATTTTTTTAATGGAGGAAGTGGCCCATGAAGTGAACAAGGCTGGTGAAACTTATTATACAGCCCTATAAACAGCGATGGATATTAAACACATAAACTAGGTAAAACAAACAAAGCAAAACCCCCAAACCCTAAGACATAAGAGTAGGTGCCCTGTGATTCTTGAGCAAGCAAAAGTAATCAGACTGGAAAGTTCTGGCCTCTCAACGGAGAGGAGTCACCAAAGTAGAAGAACAAGGGCGTGTTCTGGGGTAACATGTATTGGGCTGTGTACCTAGTCATGGTATACAGTGTTCTAGAATCATGACCTGAACCCGTAGGACCTGAGCATTTAAGTATACTACATCACAATTCTGAAAAAGAAAGAACAAGCTTGCTACAGTCAGTAATCTCTATAAGGGATTTAATACACGGGTCCCCCATGTGAGCTGACAAGATCTGAGGGTGTCTTTTCAAATGACAGTCTCTGAGAAGGTGCATGGCAAAGCCTATACATTCTGACAGCCTGGCACTATGACAGCCCAGGGGGGAAGGACAACAGTGTTCTTGGTTGCCTCTGTTTTAAACCGCAAGCAGCAGAGTCCCTCTGACTAGTGAGTCGGAAAAGGACTTTATAGGCAGAATAAACAGCCTCTGCAAACAGGCAGCAGCTGAGGCAGGCAAACCAGGGTAGGGGCTCACCGGATACCGTCCATCATCCTAAGCTCCTTGTCCTTGCCTAGTTGGGTTCCACCCCTAGTCTTCAATGCATCTTTGTACTGCTCCCCAAAGTGGAAAAACCTGTGAGGAAGTATTTGAATGCCACGCCTAGGCCAGATTTTCATGTAATAACACCTAACCAGCAAGGTGTGTATGGGGGGGGAGAGTACATTTCATTTGACTTCTAGATTGAGCGATGGAGCATCGTGAGCTCACAGCCCATCCATCTTTGCTCAGGACCAGCAGGTTCTTGGGGTTGGGAGAGGCTGAGTTAGACCAGGTAAACCCACATTATGGAAGGAGAGACCTGAATCCTGCAAGAGGCCCTCTGACCTTCATACACCCATCATGACACCTGTACACACATACACACACAAACCATCCAGAAGGGGGCCAGCCTCTGGGCAGGGAGGTTAACCTGAAAACTAGCCAAAGGAGGCAGCCTGACTTCTGCCTTGAGGGAATAGGATATGTGTCCTTAAAGAGGCAAGGAATAGTTTTGTTTTTCATAGTGTTTAAATGGAGTTAGGCTTTTTTTTTTTTTTTTTAATGTTTTGCTATACTGACAGTTTCATATGTTTATGTATTTTGATCTTACCCTGGCACTACCCTCTCCCATGTCTGTTTTGAGAGTTTCCAACGAGGATCATCCTCCTACCTCTGCCTGATGGCGTTGCATGCTTGTGCCACCACATCCAACTTCATCTACGGCTAGGGATGAAACCCAGGCTCCATGTATGTCAGGCAAGCACTTGATTAACTGAGCTACATGCTACGTCCCCAGCCTGAGAAGGGGCTCATTTTTAACGTGGGGGTGAGATGATGCCTTCCAATACGTGATGGAAATTACACTTCGGGGACCAAGGGTCAGGTCTGGGACGCCTTTAGCTAAACCCGAAAGGCTCTGGCCCCAGATAGGGTTAGGAAGAACGCGGTTGTGAGGAGAGTTTGGGGGGGGGGGGGATCTGTGCTGGGGTGAAGCACAGCCCCACGCCCCGGTCCCGCTGCAGCTCAGCCCCAGGGAGTGGTTCGAGCCCTGGGTGCGGGTCCCGCGCAGGGGCGGATCCCGCGCTCAGCTCCGGCCCTAGGTGGGGCGGGGCCGCGAGCACTCTGTCACCCGGAAGACGTCGCGGCGGGTAGGCTCCGGCTGGATCTCTTGGGGGATCCTTGCCAGTAGGGGAGACAGCGGGGGCTTCAGGAGGAGCGATGCTCGGTCCCACGGTGCTGGGCGCGGTGGTAGCCGCGCTTGTGGCTTTAATGCTACTGTTGCAGCGTGGGGACGAGGGGTCCGGGGCTGACTCCAGGTAACCCCGGGTAGGGAATGGAGCCGGGTCCTGCAGCCCTGCCCAGGCGGGCCGGGTTACTTTGGGCTTCGAGGCTTGGTGCTGTAGACACCTGGGCGCATCCAGCCGGGCACCTGTGAAGTGCCCGGATTGGCCACTGTCCCTAGCTGTGTGACTCAGCACTTCCCCAGGGTTGGGACTGTGTAGAGTGAGTCTCTTCTGCCCAACACTCTTTACCCTTGTCCTCTAGGGTAAAGAGTGTTCCCTGGCACTCTGAGACAGTACCCATGGATGTTGTTTCCCCAGCATGGCGGACAACAAAACACTACCGAAGCTTCGGGAAGACTTCAAGATGCAGAATAAATCGGTCTTTATTTTGGGCTCCAGCGGGGAAACCGGCAAAGTACTTTTAAAAGAAATCCTGGGACAGAATCTGTTTTCCAAAGTGACGCTCATTGGTCGGAGGAAGCTCACATTTGAGGAGGAAGCTTATAAAAATGTGGTGGGTATTTGAGCTGGGGCTAAAAGGGAATGTAACCGCAATCATTTGGCTGAGGGAGAGAGAGGTGTCCATATCCAAACGCTGACCATTGCCAGGTGGTGGTGGAGACGGAGAAATGATCAAAATTGGGCACGATTGATCTAGAAGAGCCCTTTCTTCAAGCCCTGGGTTTATACTATAGCGTCCAGAACTTAGACTGGGATGGGGTACAGTAGTTAGAGAAAGGCGCTGTTTATAGTTTCTAGAGCGCAGTACTTGTACAGTTTGCCTACCTGTGTGTTTCACAATGTCAGAATGGAAAAGTGTGACAAGGACTTTTCTCCCAAATTTCTCCCAAGCAGGAATCCGCCCTGCTTGACTCGCCAGATGTGTGTGTTTGTAAACACACACTGCCTTCCTTGTAAGTTACAGCAAATGGAAATGCCAGATTTCCATCTGGTAATAATGCCCAAGTATCTTAAGTTGGAGAGTCGTGGACCTTCTATTCTCCAGTCAACAAGAGTTACCTATCACCTGTAGCAAATTAAACAGAATAGTGTGCTGTGGGACCCCAAGGCAGTCTCCCAGGGCCCCACGGGTTGCCTGGTGTGCACACTTGCAGATGCAGATCTTTGATTTCTCCGGTTTCCCGGTTGTTTTGTTTTACAAATGCCTTGTGCATCAGAACTGGCTGATTAAAATCGACATCTCTGCTTGGGCTCAGGTGGGTGCTGGGTGAGCTTCCTAGTCTAGTTTCCTGGGGAGATCCCTGGTAAGTGAAGCCTAAGATTGCGATCTTCTTTGAGAACAGAATCTTGGTGGCACTCCTCTTAACCAGGCCATATTTCATTTTTTCTGTAGTATAGTCTATTCCATGCCAGGAAAATCCTTCAGAAGGAACTGAAGGTAGTGACAGCTCAAGATTTCATCTGAACTCCTGTGTGATGGAACACTGCACATCTGATGGCAGTCTTACACTCTTAGATATAGTGACTTAGGTTTGAAACTGTTTCTCTAACTACGGTAGGCTGGCCTTGAACTTAGCTCCCCTGCCTCTGTTTCTGCCAATGGCACCCCTCTTAGCTTGCCAATTTCAGCGGAGATTAGAAAGCCCATAGAGGAGAACACATGGGGCTAGGGATGCAGCTCAGTCGGTAGAGTGCTCACTTGGCACAGTTAAGACCCCTGGTTCAGACTCTCTAACTCTATGATTGGATATGGTGGCGCACACCTGTAATTTTAGCACTTGGGAGGTAGAGGCAGGAGGATGAGGCTCAAGGCCAGCTTCGGTTATGTGGAAGTTGGAGGTCAGACTGGCCTTGAGAGAGAGAAAGAGAAGGAGAGGGAGAAGGAGAAGAGGGAGTACAACTGCAGAGGTGGACTCACAGGCACTGGCAAGAGTCCTAAGAAAATGCCATTGTCCCAGGTTCCCTCTGGCTCACTCTAATGAAGGTAGATCATGAATTGAATTGAAAATTATCACCTAGACGTTACAGCTGAACAAAACTCAGACATATATGTGCTCAGCAATTAGCCACAGGTTTGAAGAGATGACTCCAAAGTTAGGAGCACTGGCTGCTTTTTCAGAGGACCTGGGTTAGATTTTCACCGCCCATGTCATGGCTCACAACCATCTGTTAATTCCAGTTCTAGGGAAACCAAAGTCCTCTTCTGGACCCCTCTGACAGTACGTACATATGATGCACAGACATGGATATAGACAAAATGCCCATACACATAAATTAAAAAAAAAAAAAAAAACCAATAAAAGTTTTGCCACAATTGTGTAAGTAGCAGGCCTAAGAGTTGAAGCTGGATCTTCTTTGAGATTCTAATTACCATTTTGTCTCCACATCCTTCCTGGTAAAGTCTAGAATGATATTTTTGTTTTCCCAAAGGTAAAGTACACATGACCTTGATATTTGAAATCTGACTCACTCTACTGCAGTTCCATGTTCTGGGGACATACATGTGAATCACTGATTATCAGTTCTGATGACATTTTTTTCATTGCTTGGTACCCAATTCAGGGCCTCACATTTATCTTTGGAAGCACTTGGTCACTGAGTGGTCATCTATACTCAACTCCAAAATAATTTTTTTTTTTGGTAGGAAAAGGGAAATTTGGCAAATTTGATGTTATGAGCTTAGAGATTCTGATAATCACTTGTCATTTATTCTTTATATTTCAAAGTGTTTTGTCTCCTTTTTAAGTGTATGAAGTTATGTGTCATTGTGCCCTTCCTTGTCTAGAATCAAGAAGTGGTGGATTTTGAAAAGCTGGATGACTATGCTTCTGCCTTTCAAGGTCATGATGTTGGATTCTGTTGTCTGGGCACCACCAGAAGAAAAGCCGGAGCGGTGAGCAAGAAATAAACCCTTCCTTTCTTTCAAAGATTCACTTTATTTCTTTTATGTGAGTGTGTAGGGGAGAGGGGGCTTATGTCCACATGAGAATGCAGGTGTCCACAGAGTTCAGAAGAGTTACAGGTGTTGGTGAGCTACCCCACAGGGGCTCTGGGGACCAACTGTGGGTCCTCTGCAGAAGCACTTTGAGATCCCAGCTGCTGCGCCATCTCTACAGCCTCAAGGATTCTTTTCTTGCTTACTCTTTTTCTTGGGGCACACTGCAGTGCTTAAATGTCAAAAGTGCTGAAGAGTCCATCTGCTGCCCCCTCTGTATCGTACTTGGGATATTTCAGGTAGGGTCATCACCTCTACGTAATAGCCTCCGAGTTAAGGCTGAATGCCAGATACATCACAAGTATTTACGCCATGTCTATGGCAGACATTATAATCATCACGACATTCCCTGACTAAGGGAGGCAGCCAACAGTCTCTGGGCCAAAGCAGTTGGCTCATGCTGTGGGCGGCAAGCTTTATAGTTCTTTCCATAATAAATGTTTTAGGCTTGAAGCATTTTCTCTCTCTTATTTGCTCCAACCTGCTTTCAAACCGTCCTTTAAAATTGGGAACTAGATCATCAGAATCCAGAGGCACGATTCAGTCAGCCCCCTGATGACTTCGCCACTAGCAGTGATTCAGCTCAGGCATGACTCAGCCCTCACTGACGCAAAACTGCTTTAATCCACATTTTATTTTCTTTTTAATGGTGTACTAAATTGAGTCAGCCCCTATCCAGAAGCTAGAGTTTACTGCATAGTTAAAAGTCATGGTTTATAATATAGATCCTGGGCAAACATTTATACATCTTTTTCAGTTTAGATCTTGAATATGGTTTTGTTCTCTGGCAGGATTTGCTTGCTGGAGTCCATATACCTATTAAGTATGTAGGACATTGATTCTGCTATAATGACTGTATTAGCTGCTTTTTCATCACCGTGACATAGGACCTGGCAAAGCAACTTAAGGAAGGTGAGGTTTATTGCAGCTCACAATCTGAGGGCTCGGTCCAACTTGGTGAGGAAGACCTGGTAGCAGAACCGTGAGGTCATCATATGCTTTCCTTTAGTCTGGAAACAGAAAGATGATGTTCAGTGTAGGACCCCAGCTCATGGAACAGTGCCACCCACATTTAGGGTGGGATTCCCACCTCAAATTAACCCAATATAGAAACACCCTGCAGACATGCCCAGAGGTTTGCTTCCAGGTCAGGTCAAATTGACATTAACCTCTACAGTGACTTGCACTAGTTTTTGTTGTTGTTGCTTTTAAGATTTTATTTTTATCTTTCAAAGTGTGTGTGTGTGTGTGTGTGTGTGTGTGTGTGTGTGTGTGTGTGTGTGTGTGTGTGTTTTACAGGTGCTCATGGAGGCCAGAGGTATGGAGCTACCTGGAACTAGAGTTAGAGGCAGTTGTGAGCCTCCTGGTATGGGTGTTGGGAATTGAACCCAGGTCCACTGAAAACACAGATTAAGGGCCTGCCCTTAATCGCTGAACCATCTTTCCAGCCCCACTTACAGTAGTTGTTATAAACCAGTAGATTGCCGTGGTTGTGAACTGTGGGTTTCTAGCAGCAGAATAGTGGCTGGGTTGTGTCTCTCTAGGCTTCTTGGTGATCAGAAAGCAATTCTACAAATGTTTCCAGCAGAGGTGGACATTTGTGTCCTGTGCAGTTTTACACTTCCAACCCGGAAGCTCAGGGATAGGAACTAGATTACAGAGAAGTTTGCTTTCCAAAGAATTGCATTTCTTCCTCTAGCAGGGATCCTGTTCCTGCTCAGCCAGTGCGGTCCTTTCTGTCCTGGGTCAGTCATAATAAACATGTCCTCCAAAAGCACTCTGCTGCTTTCAGCTTCAGGCTCAAGCGTGGGTTTGATGATGACTCAGCAAAGGGAACTGCTGCATTAAGCAGAGGGTGAGGAAAATATCATACGGTATTGGGGGAAAATGTTAAATGTCACACTGAAACTGGAGTTCTGACCAGAGGGAAATTGTTTTTTAATCAAGGTGGGCCCCACCTAACTCTTAGGCCACTCAGTGCCTTTTGTTTGTCTTTAAAATCAGCTTGAAAAGATAAAGGTAATTAATGAATACAAAAAGGGCAAAGAACAGCCAGGCGAATAGTCTAAGAAATGAGTTAGTAGGTAAAGGATCAAGAGGCTATTGGCAGGGGAGTAAGCTTTTGCTGCCTCTAGAGGAGTGTGTGTGTGTGTGTGTGTGTGTGTGTGTGTGTACTCAGACTTATGTGTTTGGGTGCACATGTGGAGGTCAAAGGGCAACTTTTAAGAATCTCTCCCATCTTGTCTACCATGCTTCAAGCTAGCTGGCCTCCAAGCTTTCAGGATACTCTCTTGTTTCTGCCTCTTATCTTGCCTTGGTAATGCACTGCATGACACTTCATCTGTTCTTTCTTCTGTAGGTTCTAGGTGTCAGGCTCAGATCACCAGGTCTTTTAAGGCCTGGTGTGGTGGTATGTACCTGTATTCCCAGCACTTGAAGGACCAAGGAGTCCAAAGCTACATAGTAAGTGTGAGACCAGCCTGGAGTTTGTGAGACCGTGTCTCCAAAGCAAAGAACAGAGACCTGAGAGAGAGAGAGAGAGAGAGAGAGAGAGAGAGAGAGAGAGAGAATTTAGATTCAGAGTTAAAACGCTGTTTGGAGGTTGCAGTAACTTAAATGGCTAGGAATCATGGTTCAGAGGGGCTTGTGGCTATTTGAGCTCATCCCTGCTGGGATTCTGGGTCACTAGTCCTCTTTGGAGAAGGACTAGCCAAGTTTGGTTAATCCGATGGACACTGCAAAGATGCTGGCAGACCTCATCTCTTTCAGTAGCTGTTACAGGAATACTTTTTGCCTCAACAATCTGAGTCTTTAGTAGAGAAACTTAGAGAAGTGTTGGTTTCTGTTTTAATGTTCAGATCCTCTGAGTGGATGGCTAGTCCCCCTGTGAGCCTTTCTGGAATAGCCTCCTAAAATGCCCCTAATGAAGTAGCATTGGGTAAACAGCAGCATGTGTGGCCTCACAGCTTTGCAGATTAGAAGTCTAAGGTCAGGGTGTTATTGGGTGGTCCCTTGATGGAAGTGTTCTCTTCTGGGCTCCCCCCCCCCCCCGTGTTTTCTGATGGTTGTCTTTACATAAGACCTTTGCCCTATGTGCATGTGTCTGTGTCCATATTGTCTTGTGTTATGAACACACGAGTTATTGACATTGCACAAGGAGCCAGTTTGCTTAGTACAGCCTCGTTATTATGAATTAACTCTGCAATGATTCTTTCTCCAACTGAGATTACATGCTGAAGTACCAGGGCTAGGATCTAGACTATCCTTTAGCCCATGGAGTTCCATTAGAACTGCTCTAGGCTTTCTTCAGCTATTTGGAGACCAGTTTCTTTCCTCAGTGTCTGCTTAGATGCTACCTTCCGTGCACACTCAGAGGCCATAGCTGGTGCAGTGGCTTTCTGATTTGGCCCTAATCCAGCCAGGCTGGAAGTGTGGAGTCTATTTTGGAGGTTCCTTGGGAGATCTGATACAGCTGGTCTGGCTTTCTTGTTGGACTCACTTTTGGGAGGCATGGAGCTATATTCATCTTCTGCTTTTCCAAGCGCTGTAGTTCAAATAATCTTGCTTGGTCAAGTGAAGTCTGGGATACCCTTGGAAAGCAAACGTACCTTGAAGAGCAAAAGTCAAAGACTGCTGGGAATACTGCAGTTCCCTTGTGTGCAGTATGAGAAAGATTTGGGTATCAGGTTTGGGCGGTTTCACCCCCTCATGTGCCTCCCCTTTTAGCAGTGGACTCTAGCAGTCCAGATTTGTGGATACTGTCAAATTCTTGACCCTGTTAAAGTGATCAACATTAATGCAGCCATTGCAACATTTACTAGGCATCTGTAGAATCTCATGACTTCTGATTCCAACAATATACTCTGATAATCCAACCTGGGTGTTGAATGTCTCTTACCATCAATTTTTGTATGGCCTGTGAGCAACAGATGTTTTTAAGTGGCTGAAAATGTTATGCCACATGAAAACACAGTAAGTTCTAATTTTAGTTTTCATGAAGTCTGTTTAGAACCCAGCCAACTTTGTTGTACCTCATGTCACCCACAGTCACTGCTGTGTGGTAATGGCGGATCTGTGTAGGTGTTAGCAGGGCCCCATAGCCAGCATATTTGTTTCTGTTCCTTTCCAGGATAAGATTCCCAGACCTGTTCGGAGCACCACTGTTTTATTTGATGTTCAGGAGGAGGCTTGTGAAATGGTGAAGTCCTTGATAGTGCAAAGGACTTAGATCACAGGTCCTAGGGGAAAACAGGCAGTTGTGTAGCCTTGAATATGTAGGTTAGTGTCTGCTGAGCACCCACCCCTCTAGTCTAGTATGCAGTTCTTTCTCCCCGGCAGAGTGACTGAAATGAGTGCAATGATGGGCTCAGGAACCCCCGGTGGTTGTTTGGCTTGAGTTTCTATGCTTTTTCTCCAAGAAAGAGATGTCTCTCATTTCTATACATCAGATAGGGAGATGCCATCCAGGACACACACACACACACACACACACACACACACACACACACACACGGTAAGACAATTCTCCATCTATCAGTGTCTGTTTTTCGCTTTGATTTAGGGTTGAACTGGAAAGAGGTGAAGGAGCAAGAACCCTAAACAGAATCACAGCTGACCCATTTCCAGTGATAGGTCTTCCTCTTTAGGAAGGGCCTGAAGACTGTGGTTCCAGAATGTTCTCTGATACTATCAGTACTTAGATATCTTGTATTAGTTACCTTTCTATTGTTTTGGTAAAATACTGTGGCTAAGACAATTTATAGAAGGGATAATTTGGGCTTATGGTTTTAAAGGGTTAGAGTCCATGATGGCAGAGCAGAGGCAGCAGGTGGCAGGCTAGGTGGCTGGAGCAGCAAGCTGAGGGCTCAGGTTTTGAACCACAAGCAGGAAACAGAGAGCCCCCTGGAAATTGTGAAAGACTTTGAAACCTCAAAGCCTGATTTCCCAAGAAGGTCACATCCCAAACAGGGTCACTAATTTTAGACCAAGTATTGAAATGCTTGAGACTATGGGAGACATTTCTCACGCAAACCATCACACTTCTTGACATGAGTTGTTCTTGGCCTGTAATCCTCACACTTGGGAGGTAGAGGCAGGAAGATCAGGACTTCAACATCATGGTTGGCTATGTAGGTGAGTTTGAGGCCAGCCTGAACTACATGAGATCCCATCTCAGAGCAAGAAGAAAATGACAACAACAAGCTGTTGGAGGGCCACAGAATTGTAGTGTTGTTAATCAGTTTTCAGATATTGGTAAAAAGACCTCAGGATGCAGTTTTGTTTGTTTGTTCTTGTTTTTCCAAGACAGGGTTTCTCTATGTAGCCCTGGCTGTCCTGGAATTCTCTGTAGACCAGGCTGGCCTCAAACTCACAGAGCTTCACCTGCTTCTGCTTCACAAGTGCCGGGATTTAAAGGCATGCACCACCACAGCTGGTGCAGATGCCATTTTGTATTTTGTATTTTAATAAAACTCAAGAGTATCTGGGGAATTTGTCTATGCTCATGGTGTGGTCCCTGAGCACATCTCTGCCTAGGTGCATACATTTATTTATTTTTTTAATTGAGTAGATCCTGGGAAAGAAATTTACAGTGGAAACTAACTCCTTGTTTTAGAAAGTTTCTCCATCTTAAGGTATGACACATTGGCTGTGGATTTGAAGACTCACTAGCACAATGGAATTAATCCCCTCCGAGGAAAGGCCGGAATTCTCTCTCTGTGTGGTTAGACAATGAGGTAGTTTTTCAGAAAAACTGTCTCTAGGGTACAGAATAGCTTCTGAAGTTTGTTTTTCTACTGGTTTTAATTTGAGCAGTAGCGAGCAAGAGCGAGAGTAATATTAAACCAAGCCATGTATATTATTAAAACCACATATAATCTACATGTAACTAGAATCTTCCTTATGCCGCCCCCCCCAACCTAGCACATACTGATGTCCTCAGGCATTCAGAGAGACTTCACTTCAGCTTGTTTTCTGAGTCCCTGGAAGCCGTTGACCCTTTTGCTTTGGCATCTCATTCAGCGGCTAAAAGGCCATGCCGTCAGAGTGAAGGAAGTGAAATTTAAAATTTAGTGTGCTTGGAAAGTGCGTATTTATAATGAGCTTGAGGGCTCAGAGGATTTGTGAAGTCGGTTGGGATTAACAGCCATTGATTGCTAATAAAACAATATTTAGCTTTGTCTGGAGAATAGCCCTGGAGAAAGGTGTGGGCACCTTGTCACCAGAGCCCATTGAGTAGGGATGATGGGCTGGGGGCGGGAGTCCACACATTGGCGTGGGTGCTGGTCCTTCAAGGAGCTGTTGTCAGTTGCTAGCTGAGCTGGTGAAAGGAAGGACGCCAGAGGTTGATGGCTGGGGTGGTATTGATATGCCTTCGCTGACTGATCAGCTTGAAAGAGTCCATGGTATTTATGTCACTTTAATTCCCATCAAACAATTGGGGCGACAGCACTCCATTAAGGGGAAGTTGATCCAGAAATAAAGCCAAATAAATTAGGGTCTCAGTTTAATCAAATTATCCCTCTCTTGGCCCTGGATTAAGCGAGAGAGATAGCGTCGGTCTGGGGGCTTGTGATTGGCTGAGCATCTCTTATTTTTAAAGAAACTGCTGGAAAAAGAAAAGGCACTGGAACACAGACAGCTATAACAATCCAAGCATTGTGTTAATGTAAGACCAAATGTATGTTACTAGCCAACTATGCATCGTGAGTAATAAAGCAGGTATTAAAGTTGCTTTTAATTAGAGTAAGGGGAGAAATAAATCTGAGAGAGACCCAGTGAGGCTCTTTCTCAGTTTGCGTTTTTCCTGTCTACTCTCAGCATATCTAAGATGTCCATTTTGAGAAATCAACTTTTTCATTCTCTCTTTCCCTAAGTGTTAAAATTTGGTTTGCTTCTTTCTTTTTCTTTTAATTTCTTTGTTTATTGTATTTGGAGACACGGTCTTGCTATTAGCCCTGGCTGGTCTGGGCTGCTATGAAAACCAAGCTGGCCTCAAACTTGCCGTGATCTTCTTGCCTCTGCTCCCCAAGTGCTGTGACTATAGGCATGCATCACCTCACCTGGCTGTTTCGCACTAATCTTAAAAAGCAGAAACATGAATTAGAGTCAGCATAGAGGTCAAGCTGGCAGGTGAGTTAACTGAGCATAGAAGTACAAAACACCAACTATGATAGTGACAATTCCTTTGTAAAGAGATGAGTTCTGGGGCTGGCTCAGTGCTTGACTGCTTTTGCAGAGGACCTGGGTTCAGTTCCCTCTGGGGTGTGGAAGCATGCATCCTTCAGTGAGGCTCTGGGCTAACCCTCTCCCTTTTTCCCCATTACCCTGTGGTTCTGTTTTTGGTTTTGCTTGTCTGTTTTAATCCTAGCTGGATTTACCTTTTTATTCAGATTTTTTTGGATGAATATATTTTACATTCTGAATTCCTATCACTGACCCCGTGATGTGAATTAAGAACGAAGATTCAGCACTGTCCTCACTGGACTGAACCTAGGGCAGTGTGGGGAGAGGGAGTCTCCAACCTTGTTGGGTTTTCTTACTCAGGCTGTCTTCAGACTCACAGCTGCCTTCTAAACATTTAAAAGTGTGTGTGTGTGTGTGTGTGTGTGTGTGTGTGTGTGTGTGTGTGTGTGTGTGTGTGTAGGCCAAGTACATTTAATGGAGGCCTGAGGACAGTTCTGCAGAGTTAGTTCCACCTTTACACAGGTTTGGAGATTGAACACAGGTTCAAGGTGACAAGCATCTTCACCCACTAAGTCATTTTGGTAGGTCCCTTTCTAACATTTTTTGACTATATGCTTGCCAGTTTTTAAAAAATTGAAAATGCATTGTCGTATAAAATCCGAGGTATTTTGTAAAGGCTCCACATAAACTAGATATCAAATTTCCCATTCTCATGGTGCCCGGGTGTTCCTGTATGGTACGTTAAAGAATCCAGCATGGATGCAGGGAAAAGAAGACAAGAAAAGGCAAAGTTGCAAAATCATTAAAAGAAATGGGCTGGGGTTGTAGCTCCACAGCAAAGGGTTTGCTTGTGGTGGCTGGGGCCCTGCGTTCAGGGATGAGCAGCACAACCAACCAGCCTACAGATCAATAATCAACAAATAATAACAAAAGAGGAGGAACACATGTGACGGAGAGCAGGCTTGCCATTGAGACAGGGCTGTTTTCTTGGCTCACAGCGGGCGTGCTTGCTGTCTGGGTTTCATGGTCGTTCGTGTGGTGGATTGCTGTTCATCTTTGCTGCTGAAGCTGTTGTGTCCATCTGGTGAATCACAGTTAGAGCCTTCCCAGAGTATATGCCTGGCTTTCAACTATGGCTTAAATGGGTTTTATTTAGAACCCCATATTCCCTAGGCCTCCCAGCCTGCCACCCAACCCCAGGGGAAGGGAATCATCTTTTAACATGAGCGCGTGACATTAGGAAATAACTCACGTCCTTTTGCCTCCAGGAAGGATTCGTTCGTGTTGACCGAGATTATGTGCTGAAGTCTGCAGAGCTGGCGAAAGCAGGAGGGTGCAAGCATTTCAACTTGCTGTCCTCCAGGGGTGCCGACAAGTCCAGCAGTTTCTTATACTTACAAGTAAAGGTTTGTGAGTGTTCTGTTTTCCGTAGTCATAGGGAAATTGACAATACTAAGTAATTAGTATAATCTTTTAAAAAATATTAAACACATTATATTGTGTATTTTTCAAAGGTGTGAGGACTGTTTTGGGAGAAATGTACTTAGGAGGCAGGTATGCTTTAAAAGATCACTTCTGATGTCTTCTCCATGGATTATTCAGTAAAGTGGGTGGAGCAGAGGGAACCCTGGCCTTGGATGCATGGCCTCTCTGCTACAGAGCCTTCCCTCCATTGTTCTTGTGGCCGAGAGGACAGAATAATTATGCCTTTTGCCAGTACCATAGCTGATTATTTCTGATTTTAACTAGAAGTTTCCGTTTCCTAATGTTGAAGTAGAATTGCTGCTACAGGAGGGAAGACCTGGTTTTGTGCTGTGTCTCTGGACACGGTCATCTATCTGCCTTCAAGACAAGAGCAGAGCTCAGAGGTTACCAAGCCACAGACTTCTCAGTATGAAATCCTTTCACAGACACACATTCGCCTTTTGCTTAAATGCCTCGCGCAGAAGGGGCTTTCATCTGGTCACTTGTTTAAATTCCTCCCTTGGGCGTTGGAGTGGACGCTTTGTAAGCGCCCCTCATCAGT
This sequence comes from Uromys caudimaculatus, assembly GCA_028551405.1. Classification (NCBI taxonomy): domain Eukaryota; kingdom Metazoa; phylum Chordata; class Mammalia; order Rodentia; family Muridae; genus Uromys; species Uromys caudimaculatus. Next base: position 5,248,188 of record CM052713.1, read on the forward strand.
TCAACACTGTTGCTATAGACATCACTCAGGGGTCCTCATTGCCTTAACTACGTTTTTTTTTCCAGGCAGGACGCCCTGAATTCTTGGCTCCATATTTTATTGGTTCCTATGCCTACTCCCTTGGTTTCTTTACTGAGTGGACCTTGAGGAACATGCCCCATTCTAGCTCCCCTGGCCTCTCTGATTACATCCCTGGTGTGAAAATTCATGGCTTTCTAATTTAAAGCATCTTCTATTTCTAATTTCACTGTTTTTGAGATCTGGGTGGAGGTTGCAAATGCTCAGAAGTGATTGGCACAGAGGGTCATCTATGATCCACTGGGTGGAGGCTCATCTCCTGACCGCCATGTTTTTCTGACCCATTGCAACTGCCTGTACACTAAAAAGGTGACCAAAGGCCTGGAGCTCTGAGGAGGAACTAAACTGGATTGATGCTTCATTTACCCTCTCTGAATCTGTTTTGACATTGATAAGTGAGGGGAGTGTTCCTGGAGCATGGTTGACCTACCAGGAGCCATACCCTTAAAGAAATCTCATTGTCCCTCCCCTAGAAGTCATCAGCTGTCCGTAACTATCTCCATGCTGGAGTGTTGCCTGGCTTGATCTTGTGCAGGCAACTAGAGCTGCTGAGTGCTGTCATGTCCAAAAGACACTGTTGCTCAGGTCCACCCTAACCTCTGTCTCTAATAATCTTTCTGCCTCTCTTCTCCTGCAGTGATCACTGAGCCTTGGGGCTTTGGGGATGGTGTCATTGTCCCATTTGTGGTTGAGCATTCCGTTGACAGTTATTCTTTGCACTTTGACCAATAGCAGGGCCAAGATTAAATGGCCTCTTCTGTCAGGTCCAGACCTGAGGCTCAGGCTGTCGGTTGGGGCTGATATGAGACTCGAAAGCTGTGGAAGCAGATTATCTTCAAGCCCCAGTGACTCCCTATCAGGTTTCATCTGAGTGCATTGATCTCAGTCAAACACTGATTTGATCTGAGTTTTTAAACTTTTTTTTTTTTTTTTTAATCTTAACAGGGAGAAGTGGAAGCCAAGGTTGAAGAATTAAAGTTTGATCGATTCTCAGTGTTTCGGCCAGGGTAAGTTTCATGCTGCCAGGAGTAAGCAGAGAGGCTGACAGCTAAGAACATCTTGTTCATCCATTTGTGAACAAGGTCAGCTAGTGGTGAATTGCTTCTCTGAAGGACCCAGCCTTCAGCTTTGAAAAAAGAGTAGCTTGGGGCTGCTTTAGAATCATCTGGAACTTCCTGGAAGTAGTTGCTACATGCATTTTTTTTCCTTACATGCTAAATTTTATTCACTTAATATATATATTTTTTCCTTTTTAACCCACTTTATGCACCAAATCAAACTTTATAACCACCACATGAGCCAAGTGATTTTCTTGAAGTCTGGTGATTGGAAGTCTGAGACAGAGGTGTCACTGAGGTTGGTGTCTTCTGAGGTGCCCCTCCTCCTTGTAGGGACTGCCTTGGTATGGCCTCACATGGCCTTGCTTGTGCATGAACAAAAAGATATCTGGTGTCCTTTCTTGGAAGGACAGCAGCCCTATCCTACCCTCAATATCCTTTAACTCTAATTACCCCCATAAGGGCCATCTCCAAATACAGGTACCTTAGGGGTTGGGCTTCAGTTGACAGGTCTCCGGAACAGGACTCAATCTGAAGTATCCCACAAGGTCCAATGCACGTACCATCTTTTCCTCTACCTTTCTGTCTCCTAGAGTCCTACTGTGTGACAGGCAAGAGTCTCGTCCAGGCGAATGGCTGGCTAGGAAATTCTTCGGCTCTCTGCCAGAGTCTTGGGCCAGTGGGTACGCTGTGCCTGTGGTGACGGTGGTTAGAGCGATGCTGAACAACCTGGTGAGTCCCAGCAGCGGACAAATGGAACTTCTGGAAAATAAGGCCATCCTCCAACTGGGGAAAGACAGTAATGTACCCAAACTGTGACCATGCTGGAGGACATTCATGAAAACCTCAGTGCCTGTCACCAAATAGTCATTTGGAGCTCTGGAAAACGTCCCTTTGTGCTGTCCCTCTCCTTAGCCGTGCAGCTCCATCAGGAAATGGCAGAGCTCTGCATCAGTTGTTGAGAGCTCCGTTGTTCATGTAAGTCATCCAGGAAGCTCTGGGAGAACAGGTTTAGATCACAAGCCTATATTTTGTAGGTTGCAAACAAGGATCTCTGGAGGTCCTGGTGCCTCTGGTTTTAAGACCAACTTTGGAGCACTCCTACAGAGCCACCTGAGCAGAGGGGCCCTCACACTCCAGGCAGGCGAGGGATGTTGAAGCTTCTTAGCCTCTAGTCTCCTAGTGACATGGTGCTGATGGACTGCATGTAGTTGAGTGAACACTGTACCATGACTCTGTGTCAACACAGAAGCTATAAAACCAGCTTCTGTAATTCACTGAGGAATAAAAATAAATGGAGAAACCCTGTGTGCTGTTTCAGTTGCTGTAAATTGTGGAGGTATTAGTGGGACAGTGCAGTGAAGGCCCCCGGGGACGGCGTCACAGCTCCTGACACTGCAGGTGTCAGTACAGTTTTAGGTTGTATGTTCTTGGCACTCTAATAGTTCCCCAGTAATCCTATAAAGCCATACTATTATCCTCATATCTTTATTTTTTCATTTAAACTTGTATTAAATTTCTATTCTTATCTTTATATTGCAGATGGGGAGTCTGAGGCACACTATTGCTAAGTGCTTTGCTCAAGGCTCTACAGCTGAATAATAGCTAAAGCTAGGAAGTGGCAGGGTCGGGGCAAACCCCACTCAGCCTGACCGCATCGCTTGTGTGCGTGTGTACATGTGTGCGTGTGTGTGTTTGTGTGTGTGTGTGTGTGTGTGTGTGTGTGTGTGTGTGCGTGTGTGCACATGCGCCCTCAGAGGCAAGAAGAGGTCATTGGATCCCCTGGACTTAGAGTTACAGATCCACCTATGTGTGTGCTAGGAACACACTGTGCTTCTGGAAGAGCAGCAAGTGAACTTGATCACTGAGCCATCTACCCAGCTTCCTGCAGCTGGTTTCTCTAACCACTCTGCTAAAGTACCTCATGTCCATCTATTTCTAGAGGTTTCCAGTTAACTTAGCAAATTGTGTATGCATAAAATTTAAATTCTTGTGTTTCTCTCTTGGTCCAGGCTCCTTACAGTTGCAAACAGTGGTTGATCTAAAATTCTTGGACACTAAACTGTGAAAGACTCAGTGTGGGGCACTTTTCTGTTCTTTAGTTTTGGGAAAGGGTCTTGGATAGCCCAGGCTGGCCTCAAATTCAATAAGCAGTCCAGGATGACCTTGAACTTATGATTCTTCTTCCTTTACCTCCCAAGTGTCGGGATTATAGATTTGCCCCATCATGCCTGGGTTCTGTAGTGCTGGTATTGAAACCAAGGCTTCATGCATGCTAGGTGAGTCTACCGGTGGAGCTATGTTACCAGCCTGAGGTGATACACATTAAACAGGCAGGAAAGGAAAACAGAGGGAGGGGTCAGTGCCCAGAGGAGCACACTGTTCCAGTTCCAGTTCCATCATGGGACAAGTGCAACTTCTGTGTTGGGGGAACCAAGTCACTTGACCTCAACAACTGTCTATTGTCCTGATATCACTTCAACTTCTGGTAGACACTGCTGAGTGAATACCATTCCCTGTAGTGTGGATTCTTGGAAGACAGTGGACATTGTTAGTGTTAAGTCTTCTAGAGCAGACTGGGATCTTGTCATGTGAACTTCAAGGAGACAGGGCTGGATGCATGCCTGTAATCTTAGCACTAGGCTGAGGCAGGAGGAGCAGGGTCTTCCTGGACTACATAGTAAAACCCTATCTCAAACATAGACGCTTTCTTCCTGCTGGTGGGATTCCCTCGTGACTGGGCTTGGAGGAGCCTGGATGTGTTTCCATCATAAGAATCTTGGGCTTTGAGAAGTAAAGCAGCCTTTGGGGATACCAAAAAGAATATACTGAAGCCGGGCAGTGGTGGCGCATGCTTTTAATCTCAGCACTTGGGAGGCAGAGGCAGGTGGATTTCTGAGTTTGAGGCTAGCCTGGTCTACAGAGTGAGTTCCAGGACAGCCAGGGCTACACAGAGAAACCTGGTCTCGAAAAACAAAAACAAAAACAAAAACAACAACAACAACAAAAACAACAACAAAAAAATCTACTGAGCCTTGTGGGCTCTGAAGGTAGCTACTCAGTGGCCAGTTTTAAATTACTCTCTACTGTTTCGGCACATCAGACATTCAGGAGAGTAAGTCCACAGTCAGATCTCAATAACAGAGTAGAGTGATGTTGGAAGGGTCTATCTTCATGTTTAGGAGAGAAAAATAGCCCACGCCCAGGCCCTGCACTGTATCGAGATGTCAACCTTACAGAAGCTTCTGGCCCACCCACCCTCCAGACTGGCATTACTGTCACCATCAACATTTGGGCTATGAGTCATCGGGTTCCTTCAACAGAGAAAAATGTGGCTTGCTGGAGAGAGAAGTTTATGCAAGGAGAATTGGATGGGCCCAGATGAAGAAAGGCTGTACACTCATTTGTTCAGCAGGTGCTTATCAAGATGGTGATAAAGCAGTGAGCAGTCTGCTAGCCGGTGGGGTCAGCAGATTTCTTGCCATGTCCTAGGATGTCAGGGAGCTTCAGAAGGTGACATGTGATGGGTTCTGTCCTCTTCTGTGAGCCAGACTGTGAAATGTGGTACTTGGGAAAGGAGAAACCGAGGAGAGGAAGAGGAGGGAGAGGAGAGGAAGGAGATAATAGAAGGTAGCAGTAAGAAAGGCTCGGGCTGTGCCTGAAGTAATATAACCTGCTCTTAGAAATGGTGATGCGACTGGGAAGAGGGGTGTCTTAGTTAGGATCTTATTGCTGTGAGAGACACTGTGACCGGGACAACTTTCATAAAGGAAAAGGTGTAATTGGGGCTGGCTTACAGTTTCAGAGGTTTAGTCTATTATTATTCTGGTGGGAACATGGTGGTGTGCAGGCAGACATGGTCCTGGAGGAGCTGAGAGCTCTACTTCTTGATCAGAAGGCAGTAGAAGGGGACTGGATTCCACACTGAGTGGAGCTTGAGCATGGAAGACCTCAAAGCCTGCTCTCATGGTGACACACTTCCTCTAACAAGGCCACACCTACTCCAACAAGGCCATACCTCCTAATAGTGCCACTCCCCACGGGCCAAGCATTCAAACACATGATTCTGTGGGGGCCATACTTATTCAAACCATCACAAGGGTCAGGAAGGCTGTAAGAGGCCGGGAGGACCGGAGGGAAACTGTCTTCTGGATGCACCAAGTCCTCTGCACTCAGAAAGCTAGCGGCTGTGGTTGCCTGCACAAGGTAAGCCAGTCCACATTCTAACATGGAGTGGCTGGGGATTCCTAACTGAGGAGATCTGGACAGTGGATGTTTCTCGGAGATGGAGTTTTCTTTAAGGTTGTGGCCTCTGGTAGGTTAACCACACTCCCGTGGTTGTCCCCACACCCAGAGTACATGGACCCCAGAAACTGGAATCTATGTTATTTTTTTTTAAAAAGGCTACAGAGGTGAGGAATAGGGACGTAGAAGTGGATGGATCTGAGAGGAATTAAGGGGAGGGGTGGGAGGAATATAATCAAAATACACTGCATGACGTTCTCAATAAAAATACTTTTAAAAAATGGTGATGTGAACAAAATCCTGTTGGGAGGAAAGAGGAGGAGCTGCGCACCAAGGAGCTTCTATGAGCAGCAGTACATTGGCTTGAGGGTGTGCATGGTGGGGAGCTGAGCTGAGCCATGTCAGGCATTATGCAGGCCTAGCTGGTTATGTCCTCAAACATGTCCTCTGCAGAGTCCAGCCTCAGCTGCAGCCTCGAGGCATTACCTAACCAGAACTACTGCTGCCCATCTGCCTGAGGGAACTCCACGGTTAGATACTAGGAATATTAGAAATAAAGCAGCCTGAGAAGCAGGAACCCTGGTATCCTCCCGAACCCACAGGCGGGGCAGAGAGCAGCATTTGCTGGCACATATCGCACAGTCCACCTGTTTCCATTGTATGGTCTCAAGTTAATGCCTAAACACATGAACTCACGTAAGTCTTACCATAGCCCTCACGTTATTGCAGTCATGAGTGTGTTTTACCAGTCAGGAAACTGAGGCCCAGAGAAGGCATGATCTTAGAATTCTAGCTATTCAGAAATAGGGTTCAAACTCAGGGTGTTTGTAAAGCCCATGATTCTCACTTTACCACTTTAGCACCCCTAGTAGGGGATGGGGCATGGCCTCATTTGACATCAGCAGACCGGTTAATGGGGCTTCCTTGTCTTCCCTGAGCCTCGGAGCCTGGTCTGCATTGGCCACTTCTGCCGCCAGAGGGCGCTGCGACAGGTTGCGCTCAACCCTGCAAGCTCTGGCGGCCTCGGTTGCGCAAGCGTCCAAGCCGAGGAGCGGTGCCCCGCCCCTACGCCCACGTGACCCGGAAGCGCTCTCCGGCCGGTTCACGATCTGCGTGTGGGTTGCTTTGAGGCTACGGCGCGCCCGCGCCCGCTCCCAACTCCGGTGCCGCGCTGTGCGGCCGCGCGCTTGGTCGGCGGCCATGTGTTCGCTGGCGGCGGGGAACGGTGGGTCCCTCGCGTGGGCGGCGGGGCAAGGGTAAGGGTGGGCGGGTGCGGGTCCCGGTGCTGACAGTGTGCTCTGCAGGCCAAGGCGCCGAGCTGGGTCCCGAGCCCCTGGAGCTGTCGGACAGCGGAGACGACGCGGGCTGGGAGGACGAGGACACCGACGCTGAGCCCGCGCACGGCCGGCTGCACACACCCTGCCTGTTCTGTGACAGGTTCGTGCCGGTGTGGGAAGCGCGCCGCAGCGCGAGCGAGCACGTGGCGGGACTGAGGCCCCAGCCCGCCTATGACTGCTGATGGACAAGGGGCTGCTCACGTGGTTGGGGGGCGGAGCCGGGAACCACTCTGGGTTCGCCTCTGCAGCCAAGTCACCCCCACCGCCACCCCCCCAATACTAAGCCAGGCCTGGCATATCTTCACTCTGGAGGCTGAGGCTGGAGAATGGTCACAAATCCCAGGCCAGCCTGAGTCACCTAGCTAGACCCTCTTGAAAACACACCAAAAAAAACTAAACTCCACACCTTAGTCCTAAATTAGGAACAGAGCCCTTCGATTAAATGAAGACACTGCCTGGGTGGTTTTTATTCTGTTCCTTGGGTACCAGACTTTGAAGGCAGAAGCTGGAAGAGCGCTTCCATTTTTACCATCCTATAATATGACCAGTAATATTCTCATAACATTCAGTTTGAGCCATTTAAACAGTCCTAGCTCACTTCCATGATTGAGGGAGGAATTGATGTCCTTTGTACTTAGGGGAAATGAGACTGCAGAGCCACCAACTTGTTCAAGGTCATGAAGCTGTGTTTTATGTTCCTAAGACACACCTTTTTACTTAAAACCCTACATCTTAGATTGAAGTGATTTCATAGAAAAAGGGGTGATTGACATTGATTAGTGCTGCTGAGCCCCCGCCCCCGTGTCTGTGTATGATGCTGACTGGTGGCATATTAGCATTCCTAGGTGGCACCTCATTGGAGAGGAGGAATGATTGCACACTCATATTTATTGAGCATCTGTGGTGCAGTGCCCTGTGATAGGCTGAGAAGACGATCCAAATGACCTATCTTGGCAAACATTTATTGAGAGTTGCCTGTGTGCTAGGCATACAGAAGAGAAGTGCAGAGTCTCTGCTGTGTATTGTTCGTGTCCTTCAGTGTTGGAGGTTACATACAAAAGAAGTGTTATTCTTCACATTGTAATGCAGGTGCTCTGGGACAACCAAGGTCACTTGAAATCTGGCACTTTGGGAATGTGCCAGATGTATAATTGTGTGCTTTGTGTCTAAAAATACTATGCTGGATTCAGAGGGAGGAGGAAGAGGCTTGGTCAAGTAGGGAAGTTTGTGAGTTGAGAGAAACCAAATATATCAGAGAGCTTTGTTACCCAGAAGCCTCCGGGTAAATTTGGAGTGTTCGGTGTTGCTTTATAAAACAGCTGTGCTGTAGTGCAGGAGGGAGGGAGCACCTCAGCGGGCTGTGCCGAGGTCCCCCTGAGGAATCAGCCATAGAACAGGCTTAGTTTATTTGGGACCTGGGAAGGGGGTAGAGGCAGAGAAAAGGGTACAGAACAGGACAGAAAGAAGAGAAGAGGGGGAAAAGGCTAGCTGAGGACACAAAGGAAGAGAGACAGGGAGAGAGTAAAAGGAGAGAGGGAGAAGGAAGGTTGGGAGAGGAACAGAGGAGGAGGGGGAAGAGGGGAGGCTGTTGCTAGGTAACTGTTGGGCGGAGCCTGGAGGAAGTGCTAACATTCAGTATTTTGACCTCCTCTGAAACTGTCCCAGTAGACTGTCCCACGAAGCTATTGCTTGTCTCTTCAGGTTGTTCACCTCTGCTGAGGAAACGTTTTCACACTGTAACTTGGAGCATCAATTTAATATTGATAGTATGGTTCATAAACATGGTGAGTATCTCTTAGAATAAATACAAGTTTGCTTGTGAAGTTTAGATTCAAATCTAATAATTTTCCAGACTCATTATTTTCTTTCTTTCTTTTTTTTTCTTTTTTTTATTTATTTTTGATACTTTATTTACATTTCCAATGTTTCCCCTTTTCTGGGTCTCCTCTTTGGAAACCCCCTATCCCCTCCCCCTCCATGCCTCTGTGAGGGAATTCCACCTCCCACCTACCC
>CM052713.1:5257418-5314196 GCA_028551405.1 Uromys caudimaculatus
AAGGCTTCTCATTGTTTATCCCTGTTCTCTTGTATTTCTTTCAGGGTGTTATTCATTTCTTTCTTAAAGTCTTCTAGTATCCTCATGAGAAATGATTTTAAATCTGAGTCTTGCTTTTCTGGTGTGTTGGGGTATCCAGGGCTTCCTGTGGTGGGAGAGCTGGGTTCTGATGGTGCAGAGTACTCTTGGTTTCTGTTCTTTATGTTCTTGCCCTTGCCTTTTGCCATCTTGTTGACTCTGTTGTTAGCTGGTCTTACTCTGTTGGTTGTGGCTTGCCCCTCCTGCAGGTCTCTGTGTCAGTACTCCTTGAAAACCAACTCTCTCTGAGAGGTGTTTGGGTTTGGAGAGCTGTGGCACGGGGTCTGAGCTCAGTCCCTGTGTCTTGTGGGTTCAGGGCAGTTCCTGGTGAGCTGTGGGGCGTGTCTTTGGCCCTCTCCCGGCTTTTCCGAGCTCCTGAGAGGGATCTTTGTCCTGGCGCTAATTTGCTATGGAACCCTGTGGCCCAAGCTGTGGTTCCCGGCCCTTCTTTCTTTTTTTTAATTGGATATTTTATTTATTTACATTTCAAATGTTAGCCCCTTTCCCCGTTTCCCCTCTGGAAACCCCCTATCCCATTCTCCCTCCCCCCCTGCTTCTTTGAGGGTGCACACCCACTCGCTCACCCACTCCTGCTTCCCTGCCCTGGCATTCCCCTACACTGGGGCATTGAGCCTTCCCAGGACCAAGGGCCTCTCCTCCCACTGATATCTGACAAGGCCAACCTCTGCTAAATATGCTGCTGGAGCTATGGGTCCCTCCTGTGTACTCTTTGGTTGGTGGTTTACTCCTTGGGAGCTTTGGGCCATCTGGTTGATTGATATTGTTGTTCTTTCTGTGGGGTTGCTAACCCCTTCAGCTCCTGCAGTCCTTTCTCTAACTCCTCCATAGGGGTCTCTCCCTGTGCTAAGTCTGATGTTTGGCTGCATGCATCCACCTCTGTATTTCTCAGACTCTGGCAGAGCCTCTCAGGAGACACCTATATCAGGCTCCTGTCAGCAAGCACTTCTTGGCATCTGCAATAGTGTCTTGTTTTGGTGGCTGTATATGGGATGGATCCCCAGGTGGGGAGGTCTCTGGATGGCCTTTCCTTCAGTCTCTGCTCCACACTTTGTCTCCATATTTCCTCCCTTGAGTATTTTGTTCCCCCTCCTAAGAAGGACCAAAGCATCCACACTTTGGTCTTCTTTCTTCTTGAGCTTAATGTGGTCTGTGAATTGTATCTTGAGTATTCCGAGTTTTTGGGGTAATATCCACTTATCAGTGAGTACATACTGTGTGTGTTCTTTTGTGACTGAGTTACCTCACTCAGGATGATATTTTTTAGTTCCATCCATTTGCCTAAGAATTTCGTGAAGTCATTGTTTATAGTAGCTGAGTAGTACTCCATTGTGTAAATGTACCACATTTTCTGTATCCATTCTTCTGGGTTGTTTCCATGCATCTGGGTTGTTTCCAGCTCTGCCTATTATAAATATGGCTGCTATGGACATAGTGGAGCATGTGTCTTTATTATATGTTGGAGCATCTTCTGGGTATATGCCCAGGAGTGGAATAGCTGGGTCCTCAGGTAGTATTAATGTCCATTTTTCTGAGGAACCACCAGACTTACTTCCACAGTGATTGTACCAACTTGTAATCCCACCAACAATGGAGGAGTGTTCCTCTTTCTCCACATTCTTGCCAGCATCTGCTGTCACCTGAGTTTTTGATCTTGGCCATTCTGACTGGTGTGAGGTGGAATCTCAGACTTGTTTTGATTTGCATTTCCCTGATGACTAAGGATGTTGAACATTTCTTTAGGTGCTTCTCAGCTTCTCGGTATTCCTCAGTTGAGAATTCTTTGTTTAGCTCTCTACCCCATTTTTTAATAGGATTATTTGGTTCTTTGGAGTCTAACTTCTTGAGTTCTTTGTATATATTGGATATTAGCTCTCTATCAGATGTAGAATTGATAAAGATCTTTTCCCAGTCTTGGTTGCCATTTTTTCCTATTGACAGTGTCTTTTGATCTACAAAAGCTTTGCAATTTTATGAGGTCCCATTTGTCGATTGTTAATCTTAGAGCATGAGCCATTGGTGTTCTGTTCAGGAAATTTTCCCCTGTGCCCATGTGTTTGAGACTTTCCCCTATTTTCTCTTTTATTAGTTTCAGTTTATCTGGTTTTATGTAGAGGTCCGTGATCCACTTGGACTTGAACTTTGTACAAGGAGATAAGAATGGATCAAGCTGGGCAGTGGTGGCACACGCCTTTAATCCCAGCACTTGGGAGGCAGAGGCAGGTGGATTTCTGAGTTCAAGGCCAGCCTGGTCTACAGAGTGAGTCCCAGGACAACCAGGGCTACACAGAGAAACCCTGTCTCGAAAAACCAAAAAAAAAAAAAAAAAAAAAAAAAAAGAACGAATCAATTCGCATTCTTCTACATGCTGACTGCCAGTTAAACCAGCACCATTTGTTGAAAATGCTGTCCTTTTTCCACTGGATGGTTTTAGCTCCTTTGTCAAAGATCAACTGACCATAGGTGTGTGGGTTCATTTCTAAGTCTTTGATTCTATTCCATTGATCTACCTATCTCTGTACCAATACCATGCATTTTTTTTTTTTTTTTTTTTTTTAACCACTGTTGCTCTGTATACAGCTTGAGGTCAGGAATGGTGAAGTTCTTTTATTATTGAGAATAGTTTTTTCTATCCTGGGTTTTTTTGTTATTCCAATTAATTTGAAAATTGCTCTTTATAGCTCTATGAAGAATTGAGTTGGAATTTTGATGGGGATTACATTGAATCTGTAGATTGCTTTCGGCAAGATGGCCATTTTTACTGTATTAATCCTGCCAATCCATAAGCATGGGAGATCTTTCCATCTTCTGAGATCTTCTTTGATTTCTTTCTTCAGAGACTTGAAGTTCTTGTTGTACAGATCTTTCACTTGCTTGATTAGAGTCACACCAAGGTATTTTATATTATTTGTGACTATTGTGAAAGGTGTTGTTTCCCTAATTTCTTTCTCAGCCTGTTTATCCTTTGAGTATAGGAAGGCTACTGATTTGTTTGAGTTAATTTTATATCCAGCCACTTTGCTGAAGTTGTTTATCATGTTTAGGAGTTCTCTGGTGGAATTTTTGGGGTCACTTAAGTATATTATTATATCATCTACAAATAGTGATATTTTGACTTCTTCCTTGCCAATTTGTATCCCCTTGACCTCCTTTTGTTTTCTAATTGCTCTGGCTAGGACTTTGAGTACTATATTGAATAGGTTGGGAGAGAGAGGGCAGCCTTGTCTAGTCCCTGATTTTAGTGGGATTGCTTCAAGTTTCTCTCCATTTAGTTTGATGTTGGCTACTGGTTTACTGTATATTGCTTTTACTATGTTTGGATATGGGCCTCGAATTCCTGATCTTTCCAAGACTTTTATCATGAAGGAGTATTGAATTTTGTCAAATGCTTTCTCAGCATCTAATGAAATGATCATGTGTTTTTTTTCTTTGAGTTTGTTTATATAGTGGATTACACTGATGGATTTCCATATACTAAACCATCCCTGCATCCCTGGGATGAAGCGTACTTGATCATGATGGATGATCATTTTGATGTGTTCTTGGATTTGGTTTGTGAGAATTTTATTGAGTATTTTTACATCAATATTCATAAGTGCACTTGGTCTGAAGTCCTCTTTCTTTGTTGGGTCTTTGTGTGGTGTAGATATGGGCATGATTGTGGTTTTATAGAACAAATTGGGTAGTGTTCCTTCTGTTTCTATTTTGAGGAATAGTTTGAAGAGTATTGATCTTCTTTGAAGGTCTGATAGAATTCTGCAGTGAACCCATCTGGTCCTGGGCTTTTTTTGGTTGGGAGACTTTTAATGTCTGCTTCTATTTCTTTAGGAGTTATGGGACTGTTTAAGTGGTTTATCTGATCCTGATTTAACTTTGGTACCTGGTATCTCTCTAGAAAATTGTCCATTTCATTGAGATTTTCCAGTTTTGTTGAGTATAGGCTTTTGTAGTAGAATCTGATGATTTTTGTTGATTTCCTCTGTTTCTGTTTTTATATCTTCCTTTTCATTTTTAATTTTGTTAATTTGGATCCTGTCTCTGTGCGCTCTGGTTAGTCTGGCTAAGGATTTATCTATCTTGTATTTTCTCAAAGATCCAGCTCCAGATTTTGTTGATTCTTTGTATAGTTCTTTTTGTTTCTACTTGGTTGATTTTGGTCCTGAGTTTGATTACTTCCTGCTGTCTACTCCTCTTGGGTATATTTGCTTCTTTTTGTTCTAGAGCTTTCAGATGTGCTGTTAAGCTGCTAGTTATGCTCTCTCCAGTTTCTTTTTGGAGGCACTTAGACCTATGAGTTTTCCTCTTAGCACTGCTTTCATTGTGTCCCATAAGTTTGGGTATGTTGTGCCTTATTTTCATTAAATTCTAAAATGTCTTTAATTTCTTTCTTGATTTCTTCCTTGACCAAGTTATCATTGAGTAGAGCATTGTTCAGTTTGCATGTGTATGTGGGCTTTCTGTTGTTTTTGTTGTTATTGAAGACCAGCCTTAGTCCATGGTGATCTGATAGGATGCATGGGATTATTTCAATCTTCTTGTATCTGTTGAGGCCTGTTTTGTGACGAATTACATGGTCAGTTTTGGAAAAGGTACCATGAGGTGCTGAGAAGAAGGTATATTCTTTTGTTTTAGAATGAAATGTTCTATAGATATCTGTTAAATCCATCTGGTTCATAACTTCCATTAGTTTCACTGTGTCTCTGTTTAGTTTGTGTTTCCAAGATCTGTCCATTGATGAGAGTGGGGTGTTGAAGTCTCCTACTATTATTGTGTGAGGTGCAATGTGTGCTTTGAGCTTTAGTAAGGTTTCTTTTATGAATGTGGGTGCCCTAGGATTTGGAGCATAGATGTTCAGAATTGAGAGTTCATCTTGGTAGATTTTTCCTTTGATTAGTATGAAGTGTACTTCCATATCCTTTTTGATAACTTTTGGTTGAAAGTTGATTTTATTTGATATTAGAATGACTACTCCAGCTTGTTTCTTGGGACCATTTGTGTGGAAAATTGTTTTCCAGCCTTTTACTCTGAGGTAGTATCTGTCTTTGTCACTGAGGTTCGTTTCCTATATGCAGCAAAGTGCTGGGTTCTGTTTATGTATCCAGTCTGTCAGTCTATATCTTTTTATTGGGGAATTGAGTCCATTGATGTTAAGAGATATTAAGGAAAAGTGATTGTTGCTTCCTGTTATTTTTGTTGTTAGAGGTGGAATTACGTTTGTGTGCCTATCTTCTTACGAATTTGTTGAAAGAAGATTATTTCCTTGCTTTTTCTAGGGTGTAGTTTCCCTCCTCATGTTGGAGTGTTCCATCTGTTATCCTTTGTAGGGCTGGATTTGGGGAAAGATACTGTGCAAATTTGATTTTGAATATCTTGGTTTCTCCGTCTATGTTAATTGAGAGTTTTGCTGGGTATAGCAGCCTGGGCTGGCAGTCATGTTCTCTTAGGGTCTGTATGAGTTCTGCCCAGGATCTTCTAGCTTTCATAGTCTCTGGTGAGAAGTCTGGTGTAATTCTGATAGGTCTGCCTTTATATGTTACTTGACCTTTTTCCCTTACTGCTTTTAATATTCTTTCTTTGTTTTGTCCATTTAGTGTTTTGATTATTATGTAACAGGGATAATTTCTTTTCTGATCCAGTCTATTTGGAGTACTGTAGGCTTCTTGTAAGTTCATGGGCATCTCTTTCTTTAGGTTAGGGAAGTTTTCTTCTCTAATTTTGTTGAAGATATTTACTGGCCCTTTAATTTGGGAAACTTCACTGCCTTCTATTCCTATTATCCTTAAGTTTCATCTTTTCATTGTGTTCTGGATTTCTTGTATTTTTTTTTTTATTTTTTATTTTTGGAGACAGGGTTTCTCTGTGTAGCCCTGGCTGACCTGGAACTCACTCTGTAGACCAGGCTGGCCTCGAACTCAGAAATCTACCTGCCTCTGCCTCTCAAGTGCTGGGATTAAAGGCGTGCGCCACCACTGCCAGCTCTTCTTGGATGTTTTGAGTTAGGAGATTTTTGCATTTTGCATTTTCTTTGATTGTTGTGTCAATGTTTTCTATGGTATCTTCTGTACCTGAGATTCTCTCTTCTATCTCTTGTATTCTGTTGGTGATGCTTACATCTATGACTCCTGATCTCTTTCCTAGGTTTTCTATCTACAGGGTTGTCTCCCTTTGTGATTTCTTTATTGTTTCTATTTTCATTTTTAGACCCTGATGGTTTTGTTCAATTCCTTCACCTCGTTGGTTGTGTTTCCCTGTAATTCTGTAAGGGATTTTTGTGTTTCCTCTTTAACGGCTTCTAGCTGTTTACCTGTATTCTCCTGTATTTCCTTAAGGGAGTTATTTATGTCCTTTTAAAAGTCCTCTATCATCATCATAAGATGTGATTTTAAATCTGAATCTTGCTTTTTCAGTGTAATGGTGTATCTAGGACTTGCTGTAGTGGGAGAACTGGGTTCTGATGATGCCACGTAGCCGTGGTTTCTGTTGCTTATGTTCTTGTACTTGCCTCTTGCTATCTGTTTATCTCTAGTATTAGTTGTCTTGCTGTCTCTAACTGGAGCCTGTCCCTCCTGTGAGCCTGTGATCTTAGGTATGTTTGCACTCCTGGGACACCGACTCTTTCCATTTGGGATTTGTGTCCACAGAGCTGTGCCACAGGGTTAACTCTGGGGCACAGATGGAGACCAGAAGGATCCTGTCCCGAGTTGCTCTGTGGTTCCTGAGCCCTGTGGTCTTCTGGCAGGTTCCTCTTTGACCAGTTATTGGAGTAAAAATTTTCGTCTTACCTGTGGATTTAGGAATGACAGCACTCCTGGGAGACCAGCTCTTTCTGGGTGCAATTTGGTTCCAGAGAGCTGTGCCACAGGGTTAACTCTGGGGCACAGATGAAGACCAAAAGCCAGACTCTTTATTTTCTTTGTGTGTATTTCCCCACAGTTGGTGTCAGGTGTCTTCCTCAGTAGTGCTTTGCTTCATGTGTTCAGGCAGGGCCTCTCACTGGAACCTGGAGCTCGCTGACTCAGCTGGTCTAGGGGTCAGGAATGATCCCTGGCTTCTGCCTCCCAAGCATTGACATTACAGGAGACTGCCTGGTGTTTTATGTGGTGCTGAGAATCCAAATCACTTCTTCATGCCTGTTGTGTAAGCACTCTTACCCATTTTGCCACAGGTCTGACAACCTGAGTTTGCTTCCCAGAACTCACACAGAAGTGGAAGAATGCAGCTAATATACAGAGATATTCTTTGACCTCCACTTGTGTACTGTAGCACACCCTACATACACACATCACAGCCTCCCTCCCCTACATATCATACCCCTACATAGAATAAATATGTATAATAATATTTAATAATAATAAAGATAATAATAAATAAAAATTTTTAATGAAATGCAAAAAAGCACTTTAAAACTTGTTGCCTATGGTTAATTCTCAGATTAAATATTTAAAAATATCAAAATTGCAATTTCTAATTCTTAATACAAAATTCCAAATAATAATTGATACTTTAGAGGTCAGAAATATCTCATTGGGTGAGCATTTACTGATCAGTTAAAACAAATACATTGTATTAAAATCAGTGAACTATCTTTTCTCCCATTTAGGACTTGAATTTTATGGATACATTAAACTAATAAATTTTATTAGACTTAAGGTAAGTTGGAAACTTAATAATTTTATTTAGAAATTTTTGGAGTTCATAGAGGCTGCCACTGTGTTGACTATTTAATAAAATATGAGCTGTTGTTTCAAATTTGGCATTTTTCTTATTGTGGGAATTGCGAGCATGAGGAAAGAGTGCTTGTGAAGCCCCGGGTGGAGGTGTCCTTTCTGCTTTCTCCTGTCATCTTTAACTAAGTCAATCAGTACTGTGCAGAAAGCAATGTTAGATAAAAGGAAAATTATCAGTACAATTAAATAATTTCTAGTCTGACTCCATGGACTTTGGATGTGCTTTTTAAATTTTTCAAAGTTTGTTCTCTTTTAAGTTTCTATTTTATTTTATGTATATGAATGTTTTACCTGCATGCCTGGTGCCTCAGAAGCCAAAAGAGGATGTCTGGATCCTCTGGACTTTGAGTTACATACAAATGGTTGTGACCCACCATGTGAGTGCTGGGAATTGAACCCAGCTGCTCTGTAAGGATAGCCAGTGCTCTTAACCTCTCAGCCATTTCTCTGCCCTGCATTGTTTAATTTTTTTCAAATGTTTTGTTTTTTGTCCTATTGAAATGAATTTTTGAGCTGGTGTTACTTTCCTGGCATCAAACAATATAAGAATGCCCTGTAGCCATTTAAAATGATGGGTAAACACTGGCGCACCAGTCTTGTGCAGACTTGAGTTCTTTTTTGCTTAAGTTGCCCACTCCTTTTTTTGAGAGCTTTGTCATTGCAAACAATAAATACAATGTGCTTTCTCTTCATGCCCAGAATCCTACGGTTGAATATATGAATTCCATATACAACCCTGTGCCTTGGGAAAAAGATGAGTACCTGAAGCCAGTGTTGGAAGATGACCTTTTGCTTCAGTTTGGTAAGATGAACCTTCTCTATCTGCTTTAGCTAGCCCCAGGCCATTTGTTACAAATGAAGCAAAGTGGGCTGTGAAAGTGGACCTTAGTCATTCCCCTTCAAGCAGTGATTTTGCTTTCCATTTTTCTTCCTCTGTGGTTGATAAAATAGTAGATGATTCTGAAAATAAGCAGTTTGTAACTTTTAAACTGGCTGCTGTTCTGGGAGGTGTGATGAAGCGTTGTGCCTGTCTCTTCCTGACATGTGCTTCCTGGTTTTTCCAGTGTGCACTGTGTATGCCCACCTTTTGTTGCAGTTACAGGACTATTGACTATCGCAGCACCACAGTGCTCATGTTCAAGGAGTCTGTATTCATATACTTTTTCCTATGGCATCTTGTTAATATTTGTTGTTGTTAGTCTTTTTTTGTATTCAATTTATTGACTGCACTTATGATGGATATCGATTAAACTTTATGATGGAAAACATGGTTTTAGGCATCTACTGTAGATCCATCCTCCATGAAAAGGGCTTCATCTCTAAAGACCTCAGCAGGCTGTCAGTTTTCACAGAGACGAGTCACAGGTCTGGGTATGGAGCTCAGCTGATGAGAGCTTGCCTGCCATGAACTAATTCTGGGTTTGACCCTGAAGTACTCCCAGCCTCAGCAAAACTGCATTCTTGCTGTACATCATCAGGTTATAGGCTGACCCTCTGATTCCGAACAGATGTACACAGAGTAATTTATTATAGCATTGTAGCTTATTTCAAAATATGGAAAGAAGCTAAACACCCTCTCAGAAGAGAGTGGCTGAGTAAACTGTGGGCATCCACACTTGGAGCAGTATATCCCTCTAAAGAGAGCAGGCACCCTGTGAACTCTGGGATGATTGTCAGAACTCTGTGCTTTGTGCAGTGAGACCACACCTCGCTGCCACTGCTTCCTGCAGTTTATAAGATTAACATCACTGAATGGTGATTCATATTAATGGTAAATTATGACTAATTTTTATTGTAGCAGAAATAAAACCAAGCTTGCCTTGAATTTGGAAACAAAGTACAGAGTAAGAATTTACATTAGTTTTGTGGTTGCTGTGACCAGATACCCAAAAGATGCAGTGAAGGGAGGAAGGCCTTACTCCGGCTGACCATCTGAGAGAATCGCTCCACACTAGCAGGGAAGGCCTTGCACAAGCAGCTGCTTACATTGGGTCTGCACCAGAAAGTCTAGAGTGCATAGAGTGGTGGGCCTTAGGGAAGGTTGGAGAGGTGGCACAGAAGTTAGAACAACTGCCCGTTCTGTTCCCAGCATCCAGATGGAGCTATAACCAATTGTCACTCCAGTTCCAAGGGCTCTGATGTCTCTTCTGGCCTCTGTGTATATATGGTATACATATAGACTAGCTGACATGTACACATAAATAAAATAAGTAAATAAAACAAAACTTTACAGCTTATTTTCATCTCCCACTTCCTGTAGTAGGTTCTAGTTTCTAAAGGTTCTACAGCTTTCTGAACAGTGCACCAGCTGGGGGCTGAGTGTTCAAACACACAAGATGACTGTTGTCTGGGTGTGAATGGAGGTCAGTGATGCTGCAGTGTGTGTGTTGGGTTTAGCTTAGGCTCTAGTCTCTCAGAGGAGCAGTGTGTATGGGTAAGCTTAGCTGTTGTGTCCCAGCCCTGAAGAAGTGTCCCCATAAATATCACTGCAGAGCCTGAATGGGGTGGGTACTGTTCCCAGTGCTGCACAAAGGAGGAATCAGTGTCAGCAGTATCTGTTGCTCTAAGTAATCTTAAAGTTAACAAAATCTCCTGCTGATTCTGGGATTTCTTAAGACTCACTGGTTTCATTTCTGTTTGCAGTTATTTCTATACTAGAAGTTAATGACGAAATTTTAAAAATTGAGATTTTTTTTTTAACCTAAGATTTTGACCACATCATAGGATCAATAATAAAATATTAGTGTCTTGTCTAGGATGGGAAGACGTTGGCTATATAGAAGTCCTAATCTGTACTCTGTCCTTAAGGAATGACTTGCCTTCCTTATTTGATGAAGGTATGATTGAAAGTGACCTTCTGGTATTCAGGGTTGTGATCCTGTGAACATAGACATTACGAAATGGCTGTTGCAGTCAAGCAAATTAGCATCCAGCAGTTTACCCACTATTTTTATGTGTGATGAGAACACATCGCTCCGCTCTGCGGTGTTGGCACATTTCACATATACACTAAGGCGTTATCTGTAGTCACATGGTTGGTGAGATGCTCTGAATGTACTGGTCTAAGGTGAAAGCTTACAGCGCTAGCTTGTACAGCACAGTTCTCTGTCAGGTCTGTGGTTTGGTTTGTGTTTGCTTGTTTTTCCCACATTTTTATTGATTATCTGGGAGTTTCACCTCATGTATCACATCCCTTCCCAGTCATTCCATGTTGATCCCACCTTGTGACCTCCCACTCAAAAAGAAGTAAAAATAAAAATAAGAACAACAACAACCAAGCCCAAGTCCACTTTGTGTTATCTATATACTCATGGTGGTCAAACGCTCTGTACCCTGACCCTTAAATTGAACTGAGTCATTAGTCCCGCCTCTGCCAGAAGCCTGCCATTGTGGAGAACACTGTGTATCTATGTAAGAGTTCTCTTCAGTGGCTTCCTTTTTTTTTTTAACCTGTTACTTTTTTTTTTTTTTTTCTTTTTTAAATAACTAGCTTGGCAGTGGAAGGTGGGGGGGAGAGGAGATAGGGTTGTCACAGAAGCCTTCCATGTCCCTCCCTCTCAACTATGTGTTTGCAGTCATCAGTATCACAACAAAAGTAGCCAAAGTAGCCTCTGTGCTCTTCACAGTCAGTGGGAGAATGGATCATGGGCCTCCACACAGTTACTGTGATAGCATAGACCATGAACATGCCCCAACACTACCCCACAGTAGGACCATGGTCCCAAACAAGGCCCTTGGAGGCTTCCTGAGCCCTGGACATCACCATGGAATCAGGTAGCAGCTCAGGCCACTCAGGTCAGTATGGCTCCCAGTGGCAGCACGGCCCTGGGTGGTCATATCTACCACACACATCCTCTTGGCTCCCAGCAGGGCACAGCTGTGGGGTCTGAAGCCTGGCTGGTTTGCCCTGCTGTTGCTCTTCTGCTACAGGCCCACCCCTGTAAGAAATGTTTTAAATGCACATCTAAGTGAGATTTTTGCATTTGCCCCTTTAGTGTTGGCCTGTTTCTCTTCACACTCTGCCCTCCAGGCTCACCGTGTTGCACTCAGCACGATAACCATGAGTGTCAGTATATGACTTTGAGCTGTCATTTGGCTGTTTTGAAATTTACTCTCTCTGTGTCTGAAATAGGAATAACTATTTCACCTCAGGTTGTTTTGAGCGTGAGATGTGATGTACTGTGCCCACTTGAAAGCTTATGGTAAACACTAGAGTTTCTTCTTGTTTGGTTAGGTGTGTGCATGCATGCACATGTTCAGTTTAACTCGATAATCAAAAGCATACTCCATGAGATCAAATCAAAGAACTTGGACAGTAAGTATGCAAAAATGCTTTTAATAATTTTTCTCACTTGGCCATGGTAGGCACTTAGGCCTGTTTCTTTCCAACCCTTTTTGTCCCCACTGTGCTGCTATGAGAGGGCCTGATAATGCTGTCCATTCACCCTAGATGTAGAAGATCTTTATGAACCAGTGTCTACCCCCTTCTCATACCCCAATGGACTCAGTGAGAATACGTCTGTTGTTGAAAAGTTGAAGCACATGGAGGCACGGGCGCTGTCTGCTGAGGCTGCATTGGCTCGAGCGCGTGAGGATCTGCAGAAGATGAAGTAAGTACTTGTCCAATCAAACCCTGCTTTAGGTGGCTTGGAGGAGTTACTGGCAAGAACACCTGGGATGCTCGACACTCAGTGTAGAGACTTACTTTAGGTACTGTAGAATCACAGTTTTATATACTTGTAGAGACTTCATAATTGCTTTGCACATGTGGCTGTTCTCAGGTCCTTTTAAACATATTTCCTGTCTTTCAATTTTCTTGTTTCTAGTTAGTTTCCACTTTAATTGTCCTAGTTTTTCAGAAATGGGAGGATTATTATTTTTTTAAGTTTTGGAGAAATACAATGCTGAAGTGTTGCTTTTTAAAAAACCAAAATGTGACAGCAGTGTAGAATTTAACCAAAGAACCAGATAGATGGGGACAGCTTTTTCCCCCACTAACAGGCGTTCTCCTGGAGTTCCTCATTTCCTGGGGAATTTGTTAGTTTAGGTGTTAGTGTGGAGGTGGGCAGGGGCCTCCACAGGCGCATCCATCGCATGTGTGCCTCCCAGCTTCTACCTGCTGGGGTGAGCGCTTGGCAGTACCTGAGTTCCTATTTGCTGGCTGACCAGAATGTCTGGTGCCAGGGATAGTGGAGTCCGTCCAAGTTGCTAGTTCCTAGCTTGGCTTTCTGCCCTTTTTTCTTTCTCTCTTGTGTACCTTGAAGATCACTAATGTGTCACCACCTGGGTGTGAGAACTGGAGTGGATAGGGCCTTCCTTCTCCCCATATAACCCATTTCAAGAACATTCAAAATTGAAATGGGTTCCATCGATTTAGATGCTAAAAAGGATGTTTAGAACCGTAGGAAAAATACATTTGCTAAAGTAGTGTATTGCGTCCGATCCAGCAGGGGGCGCTGTCGGGTGCTTCAGCTAGAGAGGAGTTAAGATGCTGGGCACACTGCCCTCCCCCTTCCTTCCTCGCCCTCCAGCCTTGCCTTTTCTCATGGTCCAGTAAATCTGTCTCAAGGGTGTATTTCAAATTGATTACAGACAATTTGCTCAGGACTTTGTGATGAACGTAGATGTCAGAACCTGCTCCTCCACGACTACCATTGCAGACCTGCAGGAGGATGAAGATGGAGTCTACTTCAGCTCCTATGGGCATTATGGGATACACGAAGAAATGTTAAAGGTTGGACAGAGCACATATGCATCAAATCTGCCAAAGGGAGAACTATACAGAATAGGCTTTTTCTTAATAGTCAAGAGGATTGTGTGTGTGTGTGTGTGTGTGTGTGTGTGTGTGTGTGTGTGTGTGTGTGTGTTTTCTTAAATAACTGCTTTCAAGATGAGGAGATTACAGAGATGTCAAGGCCCTGTAAATCCTATTTGCGTCAGTATTCATCTTTCTTAGGAAGCCACTTTTTCCTTGAAATTGAACACTGGAACAAACAACTGCTTGATGGCTCCAGGCTTCCCAGGACATCTGCTGTGTTACATAGTGATTAAATGACAGCCTACTTTCTTTAATGGAAAAGAAACTAGTTTTTAAAATAGCAATGCTGACTTGGTTTGCACAAGTAATAATCTCATAAAGTTTAATTTAAAATAGTTCTCACAGTATTCGTGGCATGACTTACAACCCACAAAATCACTGATAATACAGAAATGTTTCCTAATGTGGTCAGACCTGATACTTGAATCTGCTCAGTTTTAATAGTCATAGTGGTTGTATCCATATAAGATAGAAGTGGTTTCTAACTTTACCTGCTGACTGTACATTTTATCAGGTATTACAGATCACAATAGTAAGAGTTTTAACTGAGCAAAACTGACTATATCTGACTAGCATAAAAAATAAATGTTGGATTGTAAAATTTACTGAAATTCTTAAATGTTTATCTCTAGGAATGTTAAATGTTACCTTCTCTTTTCTTAAAATCCATCAATAAAAATCCTTTTCTGAATCCTCCCTTCAAAGATTATTCTATGTAAAGGAAACCCAAGGACTTTAAAGCAGTGTCATGCCATTATTGAATCTGTATCCCAGCTGCTGTCACCTGGGTGATGATGGCAGAGCATTACAGACAGTGAAGATCATACAAGTGAGGAATTCGTGTAGGAAATGGGCACGCTTCCTAGTTGTGGGAAAGGAGAGTTCACCTAAGCGCAGTGCTTGTTTAAATCTCTGTCAGCTTAGTGCTGCGTGCCCGTTCGTATCTTTGTTGTGGATCTTGTATAGTCTTTTCCAGACAGTTCATGGTCACGGAGAGTCCCTGTGGATAGGATTATGATCAGAGAAGACTGCTCTGCGTAAAAGGACTCTAGTAATGTCTGTCAGCAACTGGAGACTGATGTGTGCCCAGTGGGGGAACCTTGGATGTGCATGGAGACTCCAGCTGAAGGGCTGCAGGGCCGTCTTTCCCTTTAGAAGATCGCTTAGACGCTGCCATTAATTGTCTCTGACTCAGTTTCCCTTCCTGTGGTACAGGATTGCTCTTGGAGACATTAATGGGTTTGATATTGGCTAAGTTGGGAAGTAGGCATGCCTTGGAGCAGGCTGTGTTTCCTGTTTTTCACCAGAGCAGCTCTTAGCACAAATAAACTGTTCAGTGGTATCTCACCACAGAAAGCCTACTTGATTCTGACAAGTAATTTAAGACTGGGGAATCCTGAGTATAAGGCAGTTTTTCTTGTTTAGTTGCAAACATCTGGATCATAATTGTAATCTCATTTCCAGGGACTGGGTGAATGTAATTATTTAAAATTCAAAGACACAGTTGATAAGGGGTATGGGTTAGATGGACTTTACATAGCCCTTGCTACTTTGGGCCTTTGAAGAAGGGTTGTCGTTGGCTGTAATGCAGATCCCAACTGCACCCCATCTGCCTGTGTACTGTGGCAGTTGCTGTCTGGGAGTGCAGTAGTGCTGGTCATCAAGTTGTTCAGCACATGAAGCATGAGTGGAGGTGGCTGTTGTCTCCCCATGCCTGCAGCTGACTCGGACTTTTGTTTCCTTTCTTAGGCTGATGCACCTTGAGGTGTTATGTGTGGATGTAAACCTGTAGTGTGTAGCTTCTCTGCCTGAGTCTTGCCAGCAGTGGTTTTGTTTTGAGGAGTAGAACTGAGATCCTCCTCTCACCTCCACACGTGGCTCCTGTGTATCCGAGCTCTACTTTGTTACTGTGTCTGATTGACATATAAGATGTCTTCTAAGGTTTATTCTGTATTTTCATGTAGTTTCAAAGAGTAAGTCTTTGGAACTATGTTGTTTTGAGGATTTCTTTTGTTGTTTTGTTTATTTTGAGAAAGGTTCTCACATAGCATAGGCTGACCTCACACTCCCTATGTAACCAAGGATGACCTTGAACTCATGACCTTCCAGCCCCCACTGCTGTGGATCATAGGATTTCAGGCATGCACTGCCATCCTGGCCTGGAAACAGTTTTTAAGGTGATTTCTTTAGTAGCTTTCCTGTTCATGATTGTGGGTTTTCTCTAGCAAAGAATCAGTTATTCTGCCCAGGCTCTGCTAGAAACAGATGTATGTGATCAGAGACCACTGGGAAGAGCATAGCTCAGCCAGGTAGCATCCTATGCTGTTAGGATGCAGTTGGGATGCTGTTGATTGAGCTGGAGGGTGGACAGGCAGGGTGACCTGCGGCTCATGCAGCAGGAAATGTACAAAGTGATGTTCACTTAAAGGGGCATTTGACTTACACGTTTTCTTTATTCTTGAGAATTTCATATTTATTTACAATGAAAACACAATCCTACCCACCACCTTTCCCCCCTAATTTGCCCCATTCCCAGAACTAATTGGAAATTGGACTTAGTGACCACCCCCTAAAGCCCTCTCCCTGGCCAAAAAAAAAAAAAAAAAAAGAAGAAGAAATGAATTTTGGAGGAGGAGACCTTAGAGGGATTTTTGGAGAAATTGTCTTTGTTTCCTGTTTATTTTATGGGGAAATGAGAAGACAGGGCACTGTGGCATACATTATTCAGGGAAAGGTAACAAGGTCACACAGGCTCAGGACAGATGTGGTTATGTGTCTCAGGTGCTCTCCATCCTTATTTGGGTGGATCCATAGAAGCAAGGCCCATAGGGAACAGGAGGGCGACCATTTTATCTTTATGTGAAAGCCAAAGCTAGATTTCTCACTCGGTGGTACCTGTTTTTACCATATACAGTTTTCCTTACTGGCTGCAGAGCCCTCCCCCCACCTCATCTGCAGGCTGAGCATGTCTGACTTAAGGGTGCATCTTGGTCACCAGCCAGCAGGAATGTGAGGCTGCTGCGGGCCTGCATGCTCACAGTTCATGAGAGACTCCAGAGCATGGAATCTGGTAATGTGTGCTGTGGGGATCCCAGGATTTCCTTGTAAGCCTACCTGCTTCTAGGCATTGTTTCCAAGTGCAGACATTTCTAGAAACAAAATAGTTCTGTAAACGAGGTGCTTATGTGACTTTCTTAGATGAGCTTCCTTGGTGTGGATTCATGATCCCCGTGCACTTCACCTTTCTTTTATCTGTTTCATTTTTTTCTGTTCCTTATTTTCTTGTAGCTTCAGTGCAGGGAGCCAGGCTCTGCTTAAAGGGCACCTTCACTTAGCATTTATCATCTCTTGAGTCTATTGGTGACCAGTGTGGAAAGAAAAAGACACACACATTTCAAATTAATGGCTAGATCTGATCGTTCTCGGATACTTTTTAAATACAAAGGTTTCTGTGTTGTTGCTATTTATGTTCTTTATTGTTTTCTTTTAGAGGGAAAAAAATAAGTAGCTCAGATTTCCAGGCAGAATATAGCTGTGGAAGCTAGCAGTGTGTGATACAGTAGGATAAGTTCATAGAATTCACGTGCTCAAACTGTCCCTGTAAACATGATGGTTTGCTCTCTTTACCCTAGGACAAAGTACGCACAGAAAGCTACCGAGATTTCATATACCAAAATCCACACATCTTCAAAGACAAGGTGAGTGAACGGTCATTGTCGCCCCTGGACAGTTGTCTCAGGCTTTGATTCCCCGGAGCCGTAGGTGAACTGCTGTGTGGTGCTTCTTCCCGATGACCTAGATGCTGATGGGGCTGCCATTCAGGGCATCGTTTATAAGGCTGGAAGTCCGTCATTACAGCAGTGGGGCTGCTGCCTGTCCAATTAGTGTAAACTATAGCTTTTGACTTCATTGATTGTGTCTTTGGAATGTATCAGATAAACCCCATGGCAAAGCATACTTTTAATTATTATTCTGTGTTGAATAGTTAAAAATTCATAATGTTGGCTAGAGTAAAATATACAAGCTAGAATTTTTTTTTCCTGTACTGTTTAGTCCCTTGTGAGTATATCTCTTTTTGGGACATCTTGTTTTCTGTTTTAATACTGTCTAATTCATTTAAAAATTTATTACATTTTACTTATTTATTTATTCTTTCTTTCTTCCTTTAAATTTGTTTATTATGTGTGGTAGGGTGGGCATATGCATACCACAGAGTGTGTGTGTCTGAGGATGGTTCTGTCTTTATCATATAGATTCCAGATTGTCAGGCTTGGCAACAAGTGCCTTTGTCTACTGAGACATGTCACTCGTCCTGTTTGTGTGTGGGTGAACATATGCGTGACATGGAGCATGGATGGAGTTCAGGGACACCTTGTGGGCGTCTTCCCAGGGGTCAGACCGCAGGCTTGCTGGCAGGCGCCTTTACCTGCTGAACCATCTTGATAGTTGTGTTCTTTATTTAAAAGATGGTCATATGCTTTGTATGTGTTTGTGTGGATATTTTTGGTTTCTCTTTATGCATGTATGAGCTTGTGCACATCTGAGTGTGTATGTTTCTTTGTGTGTGTACATGTGCTGTGTGTTTGTGGAGAGTCCTTCCTCACAAGTTCTCACATTTTCTTCTACCCCCTCTGTCCTCTCCCTCTCTTCCTATATTGCTGTGGTTGCTCAAAGTGTGATGTTTTTATTTTTCTTTATTAGGCATTAACCAACTAATTTAGTTCTGCCATCTGAATACCTTTGCCTAGAGTTGTTCTTCCTTCAAAACTCTACACTGAAAGCATGCAGATGTTTCTAGTTCTCATTGCATCTTAAGCTTCTGTAAGACATTCTGTCTTGGGGGAGCAGAGAATGGAGACCTTCACTGTGAGAGCCACTTCTGTGGCTCACCTGCAGACTGAGTGTTGGGATCCTTTCAGAATGGCATTGCTACTGTCAGGGCACCCTCGTGTGTCTGAGGCATCTCCTCATGTCTTTGTTATATGAATGCCATGGGGCTGAAGAGGTGAGCTAGAGGTTTTAGTCTTTTGAAATAAGTATTTGTAACTAGGAAGAGTTCTTACTAAGTTGGTGGACCTGTTCACAGCAACTTTTGCTTCTAGTTTCTTTGTTGTAGTGCTGTGTTTTTATGTGTGTGTATGAGCTGGGAGATGGATGGCTCAGTGATAAAGCACTTACCACAAAAAGCTGAGGGGACTGGGGTTTACATTCCCAGCATCCATATGGCAGCCCACCTGTGATCCAGGTGCATCCAGGCACAGATAGGTTCCCTATTGCTAGCTGGCTAGTTAGACAAGCCGAATCATCGGGCTCTGGGCTCAGTGATGGAGAGTGAGAGTAAGACAACCAGCGTCAATCTCTGGTCTGTATGTACAAATGTACATACACATAAATGAACATCTGAACACACACGTGCATGCTCACGCACACACAATCAAACTTTACATGTTTGCATTATCAACAAACCATGGCAAACTATGAAGTCAGTTTATGGCGTTCTGCACCTGTCACTGAGAGAGCCTACCTCGATTAGGATGACAGGCTACTGTGAGTGCTAGTGTGAGCACATCCTTGCTGCTTTGCTAGAGGCAGTAGTCATTAACTTTACCACTGTGATAAATTTTGCTTGACATTTGTGGTTTCTCAGAAGTCACTGTAATTAAAATATTTAGGGTCTTAAAGCATACTTAAGGGCATACTTTTTTTTTGTAACTGAGAATATCAGTCTGCAGTTTCTATCTCCTTGCACTGTGGCTGTAGAAGATACCGTACCATGCATTTAAGTGCATTTGATAATGCATAGATCATTGTGTAACACCATGGAACTAGGGGCTGTCTGCTCTACCTGTGATTTGTTTTAAGTTTACTTTAAACAGGGCGGTTAATTGATATCTTCAAAATACAGAACTGAAAAAACCCCAGGCTTTGTGTTCTAGTCTAGTGCTTGCAAGTCTTGTTCTGCACACCAAACAAGTGTGTGGGTGCTGGAGAGAGGCAGTTAGGGTGGGACTTATTACAGTGCAGCTACTCACACACAACATATGTGGTTGTTGCTATGTGTAACTATCTATGGGTCATCATTTTAAAAATCCATGGAATTGTACATTTTTTCCTGTGTTTTATGACTGTTTTCCTCTTTTATGTGCTAAGGAGACTTCATGCTACAACACTCTGTAGAGATGTATTTTTCACATTTTTGTTAGGGGATTAGGGGGTGGCCTAGTGGTTATACATGCAAGTGTGAGTGAGTTTGGATTTCCAGAACCCGCATGAAGCAACATATAGTAGCAGGTCTGTAACCCAAGAGCCCCTGTGGCAAAAGGGAGGCAGAGCCAAGAGACTTGCCTGAGGCACACAGTAGTGGCTAGCAAAGAGATACTGTTCCAAACAATGTCTACATGTGTGCTGTGGCACACACATCTTCACAAACACACAAGTGCAGTTGTTTTTATGGTTTTTTAAGGTGGCTGTAATTAAAAATGGTCTTTTCTTCCTTCCTGCTGCCTCCCTGTCTTGTCTCCTTTCCTAATACTGTTTCAGTTCTCAAAATTCCTGTGGAGGCCATATGGTAGCTTAATTAATTTAACTTTGGGTGATACTTAATCATCCTCTCACATGCTCATAATTAATTTGAAGAAATTTCCAGTCAGGAGTCGCCTTTATGCTGCTGGCTTCTATCTACAGTTAAGGTTTTCTTGTTTACTTTGTTTGTTAGAAAAGAGGAAATCAACTTACCTTATCATTTTATAGAATACCATCAATTTATTTTGTTATTCTCACCACTTTTTCTGAGTCTGTTGAGTTTTGCCTGCCTGATCACTTTAGTTATCAGCTAGATGCGATTAGCTACTGAAGTTCAGCGGAGAGTGTAATGAGGCCCTGGAGCACCCTGACCCATGTGAGAAGACGGCTGTAGGATTTACCAGCTGCAGGGGCCTGAGCTGTTTCTGCCTCTCTTTGGAGTTTGCTTTCCTCATTTGAAAAATGAGGATTAAATAAAGTGTGTGTGTGTGTGTGTGTGTGTGTGTGTGTGTGTGTGTGTGTGTGTGAGAGAGAGAGAGAGAGAGAGAGAGAGAGAGAGAGAGAGAGAGAGAGAGAGAGAGAGAGATTGATTGGAGAGAGATCTGTGCTCTATGTCCCAGTCTGTGCAGGCCCCAAGCTCAGAAGAGAGCATCAAGTCTCTTCCTATATCACCACTCCCCACCCCCCATTTCCCTGAGGCAGAGTCTTTCTCTGAACCTGGATCTTACGTTTTATTGGCTAAGATGGAAGCCAGCAAGTCCCAGAAATCCTCCTGTCCCCTCTCAAAGCTGTGGTTGCAGGCATGCTGCACACTGGGCTTGCTAGGATCTGAGCACCAGTCCTCATGATTGCACAGCAAGCACTCAGCCGCTGAACTGTATCTCTCCAGCCTGCAAACAGATTCTTAATTGAACTATGCTATTTATATCTTAAATCTTTTTGTGTATTTATTTTTATAGAAGTTATTCCTTATTAACATTTCTCCCATTTTCCAGTGTCATAAAATAAGAAATGACAAAAGTTGCTGTCTTAACCACTTTAAGTATACAGTTGAGTGGTAGTCAGTACGGTCAAAATGCTATGGCCTATCATACCATTCATCTTCAGAGTTGTGTTCATTTTACAAAGCTGAAACTCTACCCATTGGTGACTCCCCACTTCTCCTCCCTTCAGCTTCTAAAGGTCACTATTCTTCCTTATTGCTACTATTCTATGCACCTTATATAAGTTGAATCATACGCCGTCTCTTCTCACATTAACACAGTGGCTCCAAAGACTTCACATGGGAGCTTGTCTTAGAATTCCTTCCTTTTTAAGACTGTGTAAACTGATTACATGTATGTCTGCCCTGTCATCCATCCATCAGTTTATAGATTCTCAGTTCACTTCCACGCTTTGTTGAGGATGCTGTTGCTGTTAACATGGATATTGAGGTGCCCTTTAAGAACCTGCCCTCTTTGTTTGGAGATGTGTCCAGGGGTGGAATTGCCAGATCCTGTGGCGGCAGTTCCTTGTTTTAGTCCTTGAAGAGATGCTACATAGGTTTTGTTTGTTTGTTTGTTTGTTTGTTTTTTGGTGTTTTGTTTTGTCTTAAAATGGGTTTTATCTCTTCCATTTTCAGTCATGCACAAGGGCTCCACTTGTGAGTGCTAACTCCGATGTTTGTTTCGTGTCCTGTAGCCATCCTGATGGGTCTGAGAGGTTCTTATAGTTCAGATGTCCTTTTCCCCAATGACTGGCAGTGTCCCTGATACATTCTAATTGTTCATATATCCAGTATAAGAACATCTATACATTGTTTTAATATTTATACTAGAAATATTACTTCATGTAATATGTATGTATGTGAGAATACAACTTATTTTTGATTCATGCTAAGTGCGGTGGCATGTATGCCTATATATAATCCTAGCATTCAGTAGGCTAAGGCAATTAACTTACTTAACTTCTTTCTTTCTTTCTTCCTTTCTTTGTTTCTTTTTCTCCTCTTTTTCCTACTCCTTTTCCTCCTCTTCCTCTTCCTGCTCCTCCTCCTTTTCTTTTTGGTGATGGTGGTATTGGTTTTTGAGAGGGTTTCTTTGTGTAGCTCTGGATGTCTTGGAACTTGCTTTATAGACCAGGCAAGTCTCAAACTCCACCTGCTTCTGCCTCTGCCTTCCATGTGCTTCCATTAAAGCCCTGTACCACTACATCCAGCTTTGTGGCAGGAGTTTTCAAGTTCAGTGCCAGACTGGCCTTCAAAGAAAGTTCCAGGACAACCTGGCAAGCTACCTCCCAAGACCCTGTATCAGGAAACCAAAGGTTAGGGCGTAGCTCAATGCTGAGTGCCCATCTGATCTGTGTTGTCGCAGAAATGTAAAAAAGTGGACTCTGGGTCATAATGGGTCTTCTTCAGGTGATATTGGTGCCAGCTTGTCCTTCCATCAGCAGCCACAGCAGTATATGATCGCGTTTATCACAACGGTATATGATCGTGTTTATCACAACGGTATATGATCGCGTTTATCACAGCGGTATATGATCGCGTTTATCACAGCGGTATATGATCGCGTTTATCACAGCGGTATATGATCGTGTTTATCACAGCGGTATATGATCATGTTTATCAGTCTCCTTCCAGGCTCTAATTTTTATTCCTAATTTTATAAATAGTAATGAATTTTGGGCAATGCAATGGGTTTAGTCCCCACCACAAAAATGAGATTCTTTGGGAGCTTTTGCCATACTCATGCTATATGTAGCCACACTGTACATTTGTACTTTTTGTGTTTTGCTACTTTTTTTCTGTTTTGGTTTATTATATTTTATGTGGAACTTGACAAAATTTGTTTGCAACAATATTATGGATTGTATATTAAAAGAAAATTCTTAGAGACTGCTGATTTTGACTTAGAGGAGAAAGGAGTGGG
The DNA here is from genome assembly GCA_028551405.1 of Uromys caudimaculatus. Lineage (NCBI taxonomy): Eukaryota > Metazoa > Chordata > Mammalia > Rodentia > Muridae > Uromys > Uromys caudimaculatus. The sequence continues at coordinate 5,280,491 of CM052713.1, forward strand.
GAGGGTCATTGAACCCTCACTGAGATTTCAGCCACCCCTTCCTGTATCTTCTTGACATTTGTATGGTAATTCTGCTCTAACCACACTGGCCTCATGGTCTGGGGAGGTGCTTGAGCATATAGGGTGAAGAAGCTTAACTAACTGAAGGGTGGGGGCGTCTGCATCTATGCAGCCGTGGGGAACTTGCCATACTTTGTAAGTAAGCCCCATCAACTCACTGGCTCCTCAAGCCAGACTTTTGAACTATGGTTTGTTGCTGGTGTCCTCAAGAAGGGGGTCAGATATAATTTTTGTCCCTCGGGGAAAGTTCTCCCACAACAGCTGAGTCATGTTATAAATAATCTCTAACTTCTAAAGGATTTGTTTTGTTTCTGTTATGAGAAATTGCAGCTAGGGAAGTGCTGTGTGCATGCTCTCCTACTGAGCTACATCTCTAGACCCCAGAACTCTGATACAATGTGCTTACATTGGAAAGAAGAGAGAATGGGAACCAATACTGTTATATAGTTCACGTATAAGTAAACACAGAGCATGCAATTTGTGCTTGTCCTATTGCACACATCCTGAGTGTGTGTTCCATAGTCTTACCTCAGAGGAAATTGCTAGGTCATGTTGAGTCGTGGTGAGTGGACTGGCCCCGTGGAGTTCAGCTTGGGTATGTACTCAGATCTCTGGATAACACAGTCCTGCTGTACAGTATTCTCCAACATGTTTACAATTTAAAAGGAGTATATCCCTTTCCCCTGCTCTAGTATTCATCCTTGTCTTTATTGCATCACTGCCTGGCATTATTTTATATTCTTTTATTCATTGTTCATTTCTCCAAAAGTTTATGTTAACTATTAAGAAAAGACTAGGAGAGCTAGGCATGGTTGTATGCTCCTATAATCCCACTGCTTATAAAACCAGGTATTTAACATACATGGGCTCTGGAATGGTGCATATTCGGGACAAATTTATAGCATTTGTGGGGGTGTCATTGTCAATGAAAGAGTTAGAGCACACGGTTACCTCCCGGTATTTATTAGGTTGGCATAGAAGGCATTATTGTCACGATGATATTCTTAATTGACGCGTGTTTGGTAGGTTCCTCTCCCAACTGATGTCCCACCCCTTCCCTCTGCTCACCTCCACTCGAGTGCCATGTTCCCTTTCGCCTTTGTAACTGTTTTTAAATTGTATTGGGTCTACTTTTATTCCTTTTACTTAAACTCGAAAGGTGTGTTTCTGCCCAAATTCAGATTTATAGAGCCTCAGTTAGACTCTAGCAATAAGTGGAGTAAAGCATCTTTATGCTGGCCATGGAGTTGCTTGGTTTGTGCAAAGTATCTCTTAATTTAGCATTGCTGGCCTAATTGCAGAATACTGTGGCCAACTATAATGTTATTAATTTAAAATAATCCATAATATGTTATTTTGCACATAGAAATTATCATATTTAATCAACAAAGTTAAACTTTTATCAGAAGGTGCTCCTATCTCAAATATTCCCATGTGAGTGCAGTTTGAAATAGATGCTTTTTCAATAGTAGCTACTTTATCTTTCAGGTTGTTCTGGATGTTGGGTGTGGAACTGGAATTCTCTCCATGTTTGCTGCTAAAGCCGGGGCAAAGAAAGTTATTGCAGTCGACCAGTCTGAAATCCTCTACCAGGCTATGGATATCATAAGGTAGATGTACATTTAAGGCTCAATTTATAATTAATTTTGAACTTGAAAGTTTACATGTTTCCTAACTTTTAGCAACTATCTAGTAAAAGATAGTCAAGATACTTGTCTTTTTGTAAAAATCTATCAGCAGAATAAAATCTTAAGTTGTGTTGAGCTGGTTGTGTTGGAGTTGTGTGCTAGGTCATCCTCACAGTTGTCCTGGAATTGTTCTTATGCTATTTTGACACAGAGCATGCTGATTATAGTATAAGATCAGGAGCCATTAGTGTCTTCTTTGGCAGATAGCAGTTAGGTTAAAGACTAAAGTCTATGTCTTTATTTTCTGACATCAGCCTTCTTCTTTTATGCTAATTCTAGAATGGTTAGAAGCGAGCTGAAGTTGGGCCATTCTGCAGGTTTTTATTTCCCATTTGTATGGTGCACAGTTAAACCTCATTGCTATTCTAGGGTTCCTTAGCAGGCATCTCAATCACTTGTACAAACAAACATGAGAGCCAACATCCTAATGAAAAATTGTTCTAAAAAAATTAACAGCCTTCTGGTCTGGGCCTGTGCCCTGAGCAGACCTTGGGTGCAAACTCCTCAGCCAGTCCCATAACACCCAGAGGAAGCTCCACTTCCAGGCACTCTAACACACCCCAGGATCATAGGATCAGAGGTGAAGAGGACTCAACATCTATCCCAACACTGGAAGTAACTGGCACCAGCAGGATCCAGGGACCCAGGGACTCTGCTGGAGCAGTGGAATGGTCTCCTTCCAGTCTGGGCTGTTGCTCTGAGCAGACCTTTGGCGCAAACTCCTCAACCAGTCCCACAACACCCAGAGGAAGTTCAACTCCCAGGTGCTCTAACACACCCAGGATCACAGGATTCCAGGAGCTTGGTCACACCAGGATCTCAAGGTCGCAGAGGCAGCTTGACTTTCAGGAGCTCTGTCACACCCAGGATCTCAGGATCACAGGATTCCAGAACCACAGGATCCCAGAGACAGCTGGTCTCTGAGGAGTTCTGACACAACCAGGATGATAGGAAGGACAGGCTCCAGTCAGATAAAGGGAGGGCAGGTAGCACTAGAGATAACCAGATGGTAGGAGGCAGGCACAAAAACATAAGCAACAGAAACCAAGGTTACCTGACATCATCAGAACTCAATTCTCCCACCATAGCAAATCCTGGATACACCATCACCAGAAAAGCAAGATTTGGATCTAAAATCACTTCTCATGATGATGATAGAGGACTTAAAAAAGGTCATAAATAACTCCTTTAAGGAAATATAGGAGAACACAGGTAAAGAGCTAGAAGCCCTTAAAGAGGAAACACAAAAATCCCTTAAAGAATTATAGGAAAACACAACCAACCAGGTGAAGGAATTGAACAAAACCATCCAGGATCTAAAATGGAAACAGAAACAATAAAGAAATCACAAAGGGAGACAACCCTGGATGTAGAGAGCGGTTAGAGTATTCGCCATTACAAGATGGCGCTGACTTCCGCTGTCGCTCTAAGGAAACTTATGGATAGCGCGGGGTGACTCACCGGAAGCGCTTGCGCATTAAGGGTGTACATGACTAATCACCGCCCACTCCCGGGGCGCGCCAATCAGTGGAGGACACGCTGCCTCAGGGCTATATAAGCAGCGCCATTTTGGGGCCCGGGGTCTTCCTCTTCATGATGCAATAAACGCTTTGCTGCAGAAGGGTCCGTGTGTCCGCGTGGGTTCTTGCTGGCGAGACCAAATAGCGCGCGGGACACCTGGAGATAGAAAACCTAGGAAAGAGATCAAGAGTCATAGATGCAAACATCACCAACAGAATAAAAGAGATAGAAGAGAGAATCTCAGATGCTGAAGATACTATAGCAAACATTGACACAACAGTCAAAGAAAATGCAAAACGCTCCTAACACAAAACATCCAGGAAATATAGGACACAATGAGAAGATGAAACCTAAGGGTAATAGGTATTGAAGAGAGCGAAGATTCCCAACTTAAAAGGCCAGTAAGTATCTTCAACAAAATTAGAGAAGAAAACTTTCCTAACCTAAAAAAAGAGGTGCCCATGAACATACAGGAAGCCTACAGAACTCCAAAAAGACTGGACCAGAAAAGAAACTCCCCCCGTCACATAATAATCAAAACATTAAATGCACTAAAGAAAGAATATTAAAAGCAGTAAGGGAAAAAGGTCAAGTAACATATAAAGGCAGACCTATCAGAATTACACCAGACTTCTCACCAGAGACTAGGAAAGCTAGAAGATCCTGTGCAGATGTTATATAGACCCTAAGAGAACACAAATGCCAGCCCAGGCTGCTATACCCAGCAAAACTCTTAATTACCATAGACAGAGAAAACAAGATATTCCATGACAAAACCAAATTTACACAATATCTTTCCACAAACCCATCCCTACAAAGGATAATACTTGGAAAACACCAACACAAGGAGGGAAACTACACCCTAGAAAAAGCAAGAAAGTAATCTTTCAACAAGCTCAAAAGTAGATAGCCACACAAACGTAAAAATGACATCAAAAGTAACAGGAAGCAACAATCACTTTTCCTTAATATTTCTTAACATCGGTGGACTCGATTCCTCAATAAAAAGACATAGACTAAGAAACTGGGTATGTAAACAGGGCCCAGCATTTTGCTGCATACAGGAAACGCATCTCAGTTACAAAGACAGATACTATCTCAGATTAAAAGGTTGGGAAACAATTTTCCAACCAAATGGTCCCAAGAAACAAGCTGGAGTAGCCATTCTAATATCAAGTAAAATCAACTTTCAACCAAAAGTTATCAAAAAAGATAAGGAAGGACACTTTGTGCTGGTCAAATAGAAATATTTAAGGGGTAACTTGAGTAGGTATTATCGGTATGTGATGAATCTCAGTGTAATGGCCTTAGGAAACGCAAAGGAATGTTGTACTTTGCTCAGAGTGAAGCTAACATATCTTCAAGGGAGAACATTGGAGGTATTTGAATTTTATGTTCACATTAGGGAGGTGAGTCTTGTATATTTTAGAAGTCCAATATTTATTTTCTCTGAATTTAGTCAGGAGTTTGTCAACTTATTCTAGTTGAGTGTGACAGTAGTAAGGTTTTCAAAACCTACTGAAAATAAGTAACATTAAACATGTGATTTATGAGATCAGGTTGTGTGCTATTTTGACTGAAGTCAACTTTCCTTTGCCATTTCAAAGGAAAAAAATGAATGGCCTATAAAACTGTAAGAGTTGAATTTCCAATTGCATAATGTTTTTACAAAGTGATTTAATTTATTTTAATCATGTTTATAATGTGAAAGTATTAGATGATGATAATATTGGCTTCTAAAGTTTTAGCCTAGAAAATAGCATTTTAATTATTATAGGAATGTCTACAAGTAATTTCATAATTTATTACTTCTGTATTTAATTTTGACGTTTCTCATAATTCATTGTATATAATACTGTGATAGATATCCCACAGTACATACATATTTCTGTCAACATGAATTCCTAGCAATAAGTTTACTAGATAAAATTTTATGCACAATTAAAAAAAAATAGATAAGCTTATCAACCTTATTCACAACTTCAACTCTTCCCATTGATTCTCTGTACTCACAAAGACAACTGAGAGTTTACCAACCTTTGGCTAGAGAGTATCAATCAGTAAAAAGTTATCAATCTGTCAACAGGAATGTAATTACCATTAGAATGCATTAAGCAAAAAAACTTAAGTATTTTATGTTTAACAGATTATATTCTAACCTCAGACAACTAGATGAAGAAAAAAAACTTTCACAATAAGCTAAGATCTAGTTCAAAGATCACTGACAGGTTTTTTGTTGTTGCTCTGGGTTTTTTGGTTTGGTTGTTCTTTTTGTTTTGTTTTGCTAAATCTAATGGATAGTTTTCATCTGAACTCAATAAAGCTACTCTTTGAAGAAAAAAAAAAATTAACAAAAGCTCGTTGTTGGTAGTAAGATTATGGAAAGGCACTTTTGCCAGGAGTTCCCTGGCAGAACAACCAGTGTGAAAGACCCTGCTCCTTGAAGAAGAGACCTTGCCCCTACTCCCCAGATCCACACCATCAAATGAGTTTTCCTCTATACTCTTCTACCACAGTATTCTGCCTCAGCTCCAGCATCTTAACACAAACTAAGCTGACCCTGAGCCATGACCTCTGAAACAGAGAGCTGAGTTAAGCTCTCCTGCAGAGCAGTGCTCACCACAGAACTGAAACCTGAACACATAAGTGAAAATGAGAGCAGGCGCGGTGCTCAGCAGGTGAGCTAGCCATGAGCTCGATTCTACAGAACAGGACTACCTGTGCTTTCAATGGAATTTTGTATTTTATTGAAACAGTGGAAAAGTTTGTTCCAGTTCCCAAGGGTTTAAGAAGCATGCTTGCTCATGATACATTTCATACCCATTGTATCTGAACTTCAAAACTCAAGGATATAGTGTTAAAGCTTAGAAAAATGTTTTAATTTTTTTTTTACTTTTTTTTTTTTTTTTTTTAATTTAAGCGTATGATTGTTTGCCTGCATGATCATTCCTACCCTAATTTTTGTGTATATGTTCAGGTTTCAGTTCTGTGATGAGCTCCGTTCTGCAGGAGAGTTTAATTCAGCTCGATATTTCGGAGGTTATGGCTCAGGGTCCTCTGGATTTGTGTTACTGTGCTGGAGTTGAGGCAGAATACTGTGGAGGAAAACTCAGTTGACGGTATGGGTCAGGGGAGACCAGGGGGCAAGGTCTCTTCTTCACACTATGACCTATTTCTTCCAGTTTGTCTGCGTTTCTTAGTTGCATGTTTTTGTGACATTGTGACGTGGATTTACCCATTGATGAATGCTGTGCCTTCATTACCCAAGCACTTTCCCAAAACTCTACCAGCTGGCAACACAGCCTCAGCACCACTGCAGAAAGTCTGTGATGCATGGTGGCAGTTGATTTTTAGTCTCTTTTCCTTTGTGGTCATCTCGACACTTGCCCTGTCACTCATGTAGAGTGGCAGAGATGTCTCAAGGAACAGCCAGTGGAGCTCAGAGTGTGATGACCCTGTGCATGCTCCTCTATGAGAAGAGAGGTGGGTGGACATCCAGGACAAGGGGGTAACTTCCTGCCACGGTTCTTAGTGCTGGGCCAGGCCACTGCCTCTAGTTGCTTGTTGAATGAAAACCTTGTCACACTGTAGGTTTTTTTCAGATGCAAATTGTTAGAGGCAATAGTTATATCACAGTACTGATGCTTATGAAGCCTTGTCTCACTGTGCTTGGTGGCTTTGCTTAAGTTGCATAGTGGACATTGTTTTGCTAGTCCTTATTAGTGCCACAGAGCATGTTTTGCAAATACTTGCATTTTTGTTGTCTTAAAAATATCAGCTGTGTAGCCTAACCTTGTTTCAGCCATACATGACATGTGGATTACCACACCCAGGTACAGGAGTTCTGTCTATGTTCTTGTCTATCACAGCCCTGTCGTGTTATTTATTCTCTTCATTTGTTTTTGTGGGAGAATTTTAACATAATCTAATATACCAAATCCGTAAATAGGTTATCAATCATTTGAATGTTAGTTCAAATTATTTAGTAACAGCTTACTAGCAATGCTCAAACTGTAGGTTCTCCCACTTAACAATAAATTGCTCAACAATAACAACAATAAATTGCTAACATTTCTGTATTCTTTCTGTTGAGTTTAGAATGAGGAACATTTTAGTAATTTAAATTATGTTAAAGTCCAACCAGCTATTCTCAGGCTGCTGATATGAAAAGGGTTTCAAGGGTGTTGGTGATGGCAAGAAAGTTCTTTTCCCTGCTATTATGTTTTTAACTATGCAGAGAGTAATCATTTCAGAAACGTAAACTCAGCTGAGGATAGGAAGCTACTCAGCTGCCAGACACTTATACACTGTGTTTACTCTCACATCTCTGCTGGATGTATTTTGCCATTTCTCTGGTTTCTGCCCACTCAGCCATGGAAGTCTCATCATTCAGACTTTGACAAAGCTGGAGAGTTTTCATGAGAAAGATGATCTATTTCACATTCAGAGCTGCTTCTGTCTAGCATATTAACAGGTTAAGAAAAACCTAGCGAGGCAGGATAGCCCAGCACTCAAGCGCCTGCCTAGCATATGTGAGGCCTGGCTTTGATCCCAGCCCCACAAACAGAATAAAAACAAAACCAAAGAGCCATTTTGACCTGCTGTCATGTTCATGGAAGTGTCCTCTAGACTGGGACAAGAGCTCTCTCATCTTTTCATCCCTAGCACCTGCAAAGCAGATTGATGATGGACAGTTAGCAAAGGCTTTGAGTAGAACTCATAAAAGCTTCCTGAAATGCCAGCTCTCCCTGGCTTGGCAGTGGCATGAGGGGCTCCTGTGAACACCTGCCTGGTGAGTGAGTAGATTAGTGAATTTTCAACATCTAGGATATCACATGTTCAAAGTCCGTTAAGTTGCCCTCCTAGGGGCCTGGCAACCCGTATCTGTTTGAATCTGACGATTCTTTTCACCACTGTTTCTATGGGAGTCACCTTATTGTTCCACAGCTGCATGCAGATGATGCAGTGGGGGCTCATTCAGTAGCCTTGTTCTGAGCCGTGTATCACCCCTTCCCCTTTATCTACCATAGAGTGTTTGTTTTTAATTGATTATGTGTCTGTGGCTAAGGAAACTGGTGTGGGTGTGGGGGTCTGGGGTCTGGGGTGGAGAAGGAGTCCTTGTCAGGGCATCATTCTTGTAGTCCTGGTTCAACCCCTTTGGCACTCCCACCTTGTGCACCTCTGTGCTCCCCTCTGGGGTTTGTGTTGTATACTGTGCACTTGAGTGCTGGGTCCTGCATGAACCGGTTTGCTGATCTGATTCACTCTTTATTCTCTCCCACCAAATTACCAGAATCTTTGGTCAATACCTCTTATGATATCTCTGCTTTTATATTACAGTTTTAATTATTATCTTGTCAATATGTGTGGACAACAAAAAATGAAGAAATATGTGGTTTGGACACTGACTTGAAAGCCCGAGAGTACTGTACCTATTAGAGTATTGTCACACCATCACTTTCAGCTTTTGTTGACAAACCTGTGTTCTTTTCTGTGATTGCTAAGACATCTGACTTCACTTTTAAATGTCACTTGATTGTCAATTCCTACTATGTTCTGTGCTCTCTACCTGTGTATTTTCCCATGTTTCTTAAAATGTTAACTGTGTCTGTATATCTAAATCATTGGGCAAAACTGGAGTGCAAACTTAATTGTGTACTACTTATTCTAAAGATACACAAATGGCTCCTCGTTGTCATTAGGAAATCTGACTTCATTAACCTCACCTTTCAGCTCCCTGTATGAGCTACCAACTCTTTTCTCCCCAACACATTGGAAGCTGAATGAATTTGGGGGCTTCTACTAGAGCCAGCTCCACCATGAAGATCCCATGGCACCCTGTGCTGCTCACTGTCCTCACTCTGATTGTCTTCCTAAGGGCACTGGTGTATGCAACTCTCCTGCCACCCTTCCTGTAGTATCTTAATAAAATAGATGAGACTGCTGCTTTGAAGACAGGTTTGCTGTAGTGTGGTTTCCACGCTGAAACACTGGTAATTCAGTGCTTATTGGGCATTTGAGAGAGCTGCTTAGAGGGCTTATTGCAGGGAAATATTTGCACAGATTGAAGCTTTGGAAGTTGGACAGCAAATTTTGCTAAAGAGATTGATTCATTTAGAATGCTTTTAGGCTAAAGTAAGACTGGGGTACACTTGGGTGTCTAAGTTTAGTCTGTAGGTCTCCCCTGAATAGGAAGTCAGCTGGTGCTGAAAAATATATGGAGCAATTTAAACCCATATTCCTGGGAGTGATGGGCCTTGTCTCTTCTGTGTAGCCGGGAATCGTGTTCTCTCCTCTATGTCCGTAACCAAGCAGGCAATTGCTGATGTTGGCAGCAAAATCATAAGTGGGCCAAGCAGACAGCTGTAGGTGGGGTCCTGCTCCTTTAAGAAACATGAAGTATTTATAGCTGCTAAAGCCTTAGTATTTTAGAAAATAGCAAGCAGCTGTAGTAAATTCTAAGTATTCCTTTGAAAACCTCAAAACTAAGCCAATTTTCCTTTTTTTTTTTTTTGTATGAAATACTGCATAGATATAAACAAATACAGAAGCATATGTGAGCAATAAAATGCATAAGCATTCGTAACCATGGAGGAAAATAACTATCACTAGGAAGAGAGTCTAACCACCACCTGCTCTTCAGAAGCATCTCATCCTCAGCCCTTCCCCAGTCAGACAGGCTGCTGTGACTGCTCAGCTACAGACATGTCTATGGGATATAAACCTACAAGCAGAATGATAGTCATGAGGATAGAGCTACCTGCTGACTTCCTAAGCTTGCTTGGCCATCTTCCAAAGTGGTTATGCTGGTCTGCTTTGGCTCAGTCATACTTAACAGTTCTCATTTGAAGTATCTGCAGGGTTCATTAGTGAGCCTCTGTAGGGGCCTGTGTAATCCCCCTTGCTCCCCTTTTTTCCCCAAACCATCTAAACAACCCCTCCTGGTGAGCTAGTTATTGCTTCGTGTGTCCTTTCTTTCCTCCCATGGGTGTTTTGTTTTGTTTTGTTTTGTTTTTTAAGATAGCCATGACATTACAGTCTGAATTTCAGTGTAGGTGAGCCTCCAGAGAACCTAACCTACAGATGGTTACCCTACCTGCTCTTTGAAAGAAGCCAGGCAGGCAAGCATGTTTCCTATGATTCCCTTAGTATGAATCTGTAGACTAAAAATCTCATAGGGGGTGAGAGAAAAGACTACCAAAAGTTCAAGGCCCTGTCTCAAGAGAGGGGGAGGGAGAGAGGGAGGGAGGGAAGGAGGGGGAGAGAGAGAGAGAGAGAGAGAGAGAGAGAGAGAGAGAGAGAGAGATTGATTGATTGATTTTCTGAGAAGGAGCAATCAGTCTTTCATGTATTGTTGATCATGGTCACCCAAGTCTAAGTGTTTCAACAAAATGTACTTTAAAATGAATGCTTTAGTGTAACAATAATGCCTTGATGATGTTAGGGTGTCTTTTCTTTATGCAGGAAAAACTGCCATGTAATTAAAACGTATGTTCTCTAACTGAGAACTTGGTTTAATTAGATACAACTTAATCTTCAGCCTGCTTCCCAAGATGGTCATTTTAATTCTGTCATCTTAAGTTGCAGAAAAGGGGGGTTGAAAATACATTTTAGTCATCAAGTATTTAGTAGGGCAAGGTTATAAAAAGTTTTCTTTTTCTTCTGTGGCTTTGTTTTCTGTTTGGTTGGTTGATCTTGTTTGTTTGGTATTTGTAATCCAAGCCCCTCTTGAACTTGTAGCAATCCTCCTGTCTCAGCCACTTGAGTGCTGTGATAAGAAACATGTATCACCATGCTGGGTCTAAAAATAGTTTATGATTGGGATAGATCCTTAGCCTCTCTGCACCATAATGACTTTGCTGTTTTGTGCCATGTTTGAGATGTGTCTATGGTATTCACAAATGTGTGCTTCCCCCAGCAGCCTGTGTAGTACGCAGGCCAAGTGCTCGTGTTGTCTCTTACCATGGTTATGCTAGCCCAGGGAGGTGGTCTTGGTGCTCTGGCTCTAGCCTCTAGCTCCCTAACTGCTGTCGCTCCTGAATTCTGGGGAAGCCTGCCTCTGTTGTCATTGCTGCTCTGTTTCCACCCTTTCTCTTTGTTTTTAAAAATATGATAACTACATAAAGGCATTATTCTTCATAAATGCAGATTTCTTTTCAGGCTGAAGTCTTTGTTGTTAATTCACTGTTATTGCTTTGTTAATCAGAGATGTTTCGGACACTCATCAACCAACCAACACAACAGAAAACAGGACTGAAACAGGCACTTTGTTCGACAAATAGCATGAATATTCTGGGAAAAAAATCTGTCATTTAACCAGCTTTCAGAGTTTGTTTAACAAACTAGCACATAGGATTGGTCAGTAAGAACTTTCTGAATTGAATTCAGTGGCATGGGAGCTAGTCCGTGATGTCAACAGGTGGGACTACATGAAATTAAAAAGCTTTGCATAACAAACTATCAACAGAGCACACAGAGTAGGAGACCAGCTTTGCTAATATACATCACAGAGGGGCTAGTGACTAGAACTTAACAAAGAAATGCAGAAACTAAACACCAAAACAGTAAAACTGTCTGCCAACCACTGAGCTGATGAAATGAACAGTTCTCAAAAGAAGAAACACAACTGGCCAGTGATTACTTTAAAAAGTGTTCAACATCTCCCCAGGCATCAGAGCAATGCAAATTAAATCTACTCTTCTCCACTACCTCACCCTAGTCAGGCTAGCTGCCCTCAAGAACTCTCACAACAAATATTGGAGAGGATGTGGGGAAAAGAGAAGCCCTTACTTATTGCTGGTGGGGTTGCAGATTAGTACAGACATTAAGAAAATCAGTTTGGAGGAGCTCAGAAACCCTAACAACTACTGTCTAAACCAGCCGTTCAACCCCAGGCACTTACCTACTGCAGAGATGTTTGCACACCCGTGTTCATTACTGCCTCGACATCTGTTTGCCACAAAATGGAGCCCACCCAGATGCCCATCAGCAGATGAATGGAGAATGAAATGTGGTATATGCGCTAAGTAGAATATTACTCAGCTATAAAGAAAAGGGAAATTTACAGGAAAATGGATGGAAAGTGTGGTATTAAATGAGGTGATACAAACTCAGAAAAAATCCTCCTGTTTTCTCATTGCAGACTCTAGCCTATAATATATAGTGTATATATGTTAAAAAGGTAGAAGTATGGGGGGTATAGTACTGTTTAGAAAGGAGACCAAGAGAGCCTTCTATGTTAGGTGGTGTGGAAAGAGAATGCAGGAAAGAGGACATGAGCTAACTCCACCCTAGTATCAACTCCATCATAGTTGTTCTTTCTTTCTTTCTGTGGTATAAGTACATAAACTTTAACCGATAGTGAATGCGTGAAACCCGGAGTGAAAGAAACTCCCTGGCTTCTGAATGGCCAGTCTAACTGTGCAGAAGTTCCCAGAGATGTATAGAGTTTGCAAGTGGGCAGTGTTGGAGTGGCTACACTGATCTAACTGTTCATCGTCTCATTTGTGAGTTAAGTAAAATACGGTGATATTTCTTTATACAGTTTGTAAACATTTAACAGACTAATCTAATTCATTATAACTTTCAGACTAAATAAACTTGAAGATACCATTGTACTAATTAAAGGAAAGATTGAAGAAGTGAGTCTTCCTGTGGAAAAGGTGGATGTTATTATATCAGAGTGGATGGTAAGTAAAGTAAAAAAAAATTTTTTAAACAAACATGGTAGCAGGTTTTACTCATTATATTTGATGAACAACTCTGGCAGCAGCTTTTGGTGGTGGCTGGTTTCAGACAGTGCTGACTTTGTGGCTTCTGCCAGTGTAGCAGACCTGTTCTTCTGTTATGTAGCTTTGTGGGGATAACTGAGGACTAACCAGGATGTGCTGGGTTGGGCTGTCCAAGTGTCTCCATCTTGTTCACTGTTCTCTCCTGTGTTATGTAGCTTTATAGATTATGTTAAAGCCTTGAGTCAAGGCAGGATATTCAAGTATATGGTTAAATGATGGTAATTACCAATGGATAGGGATTATTGATATAAGTGGATGAAATCTGAAAAGTGACAGATTTCCTTTGTGGAAAATTGAAGGTTTGTTAAAAGGTCTGTTTGATATCACATGATACTAGATTATCATGTGATAAGTTTATCAAAACAATTTCAAAACGATTTAAGTTAGAAATTTTCTATAATTTTTTAATAAGCATGGTGACAGTCCAGCAAAGCAGTGACTTTGGGAGCTTTTGAAGTGTTAGGACTTAATAGTCAGTGTCCAGTTTAGAGCGAGTGTCACCAGTGTGTGGACATATGCTTGTGGCCTGGTGTGTCATTCCAGGAGGCCCTGCAGACCTCTGGTCTCACTCAGGCTGTTGGATGTTTGCTTTGTTTTCAGCTGGCCTGCAGTGATGCCCCTACAGCAGACACTATAAGAATAGGTGTTCTTTTCTGATCTCCTCTGCCTTAAGGTATAGAAACTCATATATGCATTATCATTGTGAAATTTTTAAGTAATAATAAAAAATAATGGTTGTTAAGCACACTGATTTATTTACACACACTTTGTTTACCATGGTGTTTTCTGAAGTAATCTCACGTGGCTTAGCTGGTGGCTCAAGATGAGGACAGATCAGACCTATTACCTGCTGCTGTTTTTCTTTACATTTCTTCTCCATGGCCTCATTTGTGGAAGTCCTTTACCTTGGCTGTCTTCTAAGTGCCTCTGCTTTGCTGTCAGCTCCTTAAAGACACATGCAGTCTGTTCCTGCACACCCTTTTCTCCATTCTATTTTATTCTGTATTTATAAATTTTTATTGTAATTATTATATAATTACATCATTTTCCTCTTCTCCAACCCATCCCAATTATGTGTGCCTCTGTGTGGATGTGTGTGGTTGTGTGTGTGGGTGTGTGTTAAATACACACATGTGCTCAGTCCGCATAGTGTTAACTTGTGTGTATGTTTTCAGGACTGAAACATGGTTAGCTTTTGCACGTTAGTTGAGCCCTGTGTTACAGCTGTCACAGCTTCTGTTGTTATAGTCTGTTGTTAATAAACCTCTTTTCTCCAGAGGATGAGCCACTGCTCACACAGTACTGGCAGATTCTATCACGTCTCAGTGTAAAGAAGTGATGGGCTTTCCTCACAGGAGAGCTTGTCCTGACAGTTGTATTTGTGATTTTCCTGTGTGAGTGTGAAGGCGGATAGTGTGTGGCAGGTTGAGGGTGCTGCTGGGAGTCAGCCTGCTGAGCGCTTAGCTTCCTTCATTACCTCTGGGGCATGTGATGGAGCTTTGCAGTGCCTTGGTTTCCTGCTCTGTAAAATGAAGAAACAGCAGCACTCACTTCATGGGCTTCAGTGAGGATCAGATGAGCTGCTGCTTGCAGATGTCTCAGGATGGCTCTGGAAACAGCTGTTCGGTTTCGGACAGTAACACATGGAGGGAATGAGTCCCTAGACTGAGTCGTGAAGCATGGGATGGCTGAGTGACTGCCCAGATGGCTCTACTGGACATCAGGCCCCGCGGAGACTGTGCCAGGATTCATCCTGTTCTCTTTCCTTTCAGACATGACGTTCGAGTCATCCCGGGTTTGTATGTTATTAACAGTCCCTTTCAGTTCTGGAGAGCAGCTGTGACCTTGAGGACCTGGATGATAAGGACAGTGGCACCTGCCCAGTGCTTCCTCTTCACAGCTGATATGTCATCTTGTAGATGTTATGGTGGAATTTTAGTGTTCTTTTCTTAACCACTATCCACTGTTCTAGCAAATCTGTATTTCAGAATGTTGGTGCCAGCTGTCCTTTGACAGTGACCTCTCTGTGCTTCACTTTTCAGTCATCTCCTAAACATGAACGCATTCACAAGTTCTCTTTCTTGTGCCCTTCAGTCCTATATCCCTGATTCGATGGCTGTGAGCATCTACTTCTTTCCTTAGCTGCTGGGCAGATTCTTGGGTCATACTGTTTTCCACAGAACCTTTTCAGTGTCTTGGAGAGAGAACTGGTTCCAGTCTGAATTCTTTCCCCTGCAGATACTGTTTTCAAGGTCATAGACATGTATTTGAATCTGTCCAGTCTCCCTGGAGGCCATATTTCTTTGGGCTGCAGTTGCCTGATCATCTTCGATGCATTTGCCCTGTCTTAGCCTCTGCTTCAGGACCCCCGTGATGAGTGTCTGGTCTCCTGGTAAGGTTTTTTTTTTTTCAGTCCAGTCCTTGCTCTGGGCTACATCTTCCTCCAAGTCTCTCATAACTGCTGCTGCCTTTGTCTTATGTGGTGATTGCTAAATCTCCCCTTGATTCACTCCCTGGTTTTTAAGCCTTTGCAGCATCTCCTCTTGTTGCTTTACCTTCTGCCGTTGAATGCCACTCCTGTTTCATGATGAGTACTGTCCATGTGTTCCATCAGTCGTGCTCCTTACTCACCAGGCTGGAGGCTGTGTCTTTTTGCACCTCACCCTCTCACGTTTATTGTGTAGAATGATGGGAAGGCACTGACATGGACTGTTATGTAGCTGCTGTGCTGTGCTTTGTTTTCTACGTCTGCATAGGTGTGGGCTGTCGACTGCTCTGACTGATGAGGGGTGACTTCCTGACTGGCTTTTCCTCCCAGAATCATCTCTCCAGGAAACAGGGTGAGGGTGGTGTCTTCCTGTCGGCGGCACTCAAGGCTCATCTCCTTTCCTTTCCTAAGGATCTTTTAAGTTTTGATTCCATCCAAGGATTTGAAAGATTTCTCTCAGATTAACATTCACAGAATGATAGGGCATGTAGAGATAGGTAACAAATGGTTGTTAAGGGCCTCATACTGCCAAAGCTAATTTGGCTCTGGATCTGCAGCATTCCAACTCCCCACATCCTTAGAGTTCAGTCAGTCTGCCTTTGTAGGTACAGTTTCTTGGAAACTTTCACTCACACAGTGGAACAAAACCCCCTGTCAGCTTGAAACACAGGAAGTACACAAGGAATTTACCTTCTTTGTCAGGATTATAGATTACTGGCTTTGGCTCAGTTCTTTGAGCCATATCAAGCATTAAATTGGGGCTTTGTATTTCCCTGAGGCTGATTTGTGCTTGGAAGTCCTTCGAAGTGGGTAGAGTGGGGAGGAATTGTTTGACCACATGGTACCAAGTTGTTTGGGTGGGCTACTAAATGCACTGCTTGTCTGGCCCTGTTATGTGGGCAGTTTCTTGGGAGTCCTCTCTGAGCTGCACCCCAGGCTTCTTTAGCACGTTTAGCAGATGCCTTTAGGATAGATGCTTACTGATGCATCTAACAAGATGGCCTTTTCTTATTGTATATTTGTTGTATTTGGAAAATCGAGGTCCCATTCTTTTACTCTCTAATCATACTGCTAGTTAACATTTCTATAGCCTTAAAATTTCGTGTGTGTGTGTGTGTGTGTGTGTGTGTGATGGAATCTAGTGTGTTTATGGTATTATAGCAAAAGTACTCAAGGCTAAGTAATTTATAGATAGAGACAATAAAATTTTCTAAAAGTTCACAGTTTTCCAAGCTGGAAGTCCAAGGTCAAGGATATGATAGGCTCTGTGTCTGGTCAGAGTCTGGTATCTACTGCCAAGAATAGTACCTTGCTGCTGTGTGTGCTCTTCACATAGAAAATAGAAGGGGGGCAAGCCCACCACCTCAAGTGTGACAGGCTTCCTCCTCATGGCTCAATTATTTTGTAAAAATCTCCAGTTCTGTGTTTTGAGAACAGGTCTTGCAGACTGGCCTAACACTGTCAATGTATAGCCCTGGCTGTTCCTGGACTCATAAACGCATTGAACACCTGCTTGAGCCCGAGTGCTGGGATTGTAGGCATGCTCCATCATGGCTAGCTTTCCTTCCATCTCCTGTGTAGTCCATTAAGTTTTAGTTGGCATACAAAATAAAGAAAGAGCTTTCTTATAGCGTTTTCACATATGCATATCATTGTATGTTGCTCATTTCCTCCTCTATGTGGCTCTATTCTGCCTTTATGTCATTCATGTAACATGTAAATGTGTGTGTGTGTGTAAATCAGGTTGGCTAAATGTGAGAGAAAGCATGATACTTGTCCTTCTTCCTGTTACCCTTATTCTCCCTTCTGTAGGCTCCTCCCTTCTTTTTAGTCCCATCGACTTTCTTATCCTATGTTTGAATTTTTTAAATACAGAGTTTGCATATGAGAGAAAAATATATTTGCCTTTCTTGTTTTACTTTATACAAGTACATTGTTGGTTTATCTTTAATATATGAGTTTGGGGAGACACATTGGGATCCTAGGACACTCTGCTAGGTCTAATATGTGTCTGTCTAATATGATGTCTTTATTAAAGGTGCTGACTTATACTTTGGTTGTTCTCATAAGTGTGGGCTACTCAGTTATAATTAATCATTCCCCTGAATTTTATGTGGGGACTCTTGCTTTAGATTTGCATTACATCTTTAAGCCTGAGAGCTGAGTCTGGGGTAAGGGTACATGTGTTCTGAGATCTTGAGATGCTGCAGCTTCTTTTATAGTTTCCTAAAGCACCACCACAGTGTAAGGGGAAGGGTATTGTACTGATCAGGTCAGAGTGCCATCTAGTGGAGGTTTTTAAACTTCTCCAAACTGAGAAGAGCCAAGTTGAGGAAGCCATGGCACTAGAGAGTAAGCACTGTGTGGTCAGAGGTCAGCAGGAGGGCCACTCTGGGGCAGAATCAAGTGCAGACTGTGCATTCCAGACCTGTACTCGTGCTCAGTGCAGCACAGGTGTGCACTGCATACTGTGCTATTCCTGGCCTTTTGTATACATCTCCTTTAAACCCGCACGCTTCATTCTTCTGACTGCTGGAGCTACAGCCTTTAAATGTATTCCTTTCAAACTGTTCCTCTGTGGCTTCTGCTGTGACTGATCATGGCTTCTGTTGTGATCATGGCTTCTGCTGTGATTGATTGTGGTTTCTTCTGTGACTGATCATGGCTTCTGTTGTGGTCGTGCCTTCTGCTGTGATGGTGGCTTCTGCAGAAGTGTTGGAATTTCAAGTGTCAGGAAAGGCTATGAAGCCTGTGGCACCTGCTGTTGATTCTCATTTCCTTTGTGATAAAAGAACAGAGTCTACTATCTTTCCTGCAGACTTGTTCACACCTGTTTCATGATCGTATATCTGCCGTGTGGACTGTCCTTCCCTGGTTTAGGGTACATGTGCTCCCTTGTCCTTAAATGGAATATGATATGTCACTTGAATAACATTGATTGTGGTTAACATTCAGTCTTATGTTTGTGTTCAAGTCAACTATGGAGGATTCTTATTCTGTTTTGTGTTTGTAGGTTTTGTTTCCAGTGTTGTGCAGTTATCAGATGCTCATTCATCAGGGTGACTCTTTGCTCTGACAAAAGTTGGCTTCTTCCCATGATGCAGTGCTCTTTGTTCATGATCATAGTTTTGGTTCTTCAGTCTTACTGGACTTTTTCAGTGTTTATATTAGAATGCCATATGCATTTCTGCCATTTCCCATTTATTTTCGTTCTTGTGATATTGACAGTTGAACCCAGGGTCTTGTTCACACTAGGCAAATCCTTGACCTCTGAACCACATCCCTAGTCCTTCCCTTTAGACTATATTTATATTTATATTTATTTAAGTGGGTTTCTTTCTTTCTCTTTTTTTTTTTTTTTTTTTTTTTTTTGGTTTTTTGAGGCAGGGTTTCTCTGTGTAGCCCTAGCTGTTCTGGAACTCATTCTGTAGACCAGACTGGCCTCGAACTCAGAAATCCACCTGCCTTCCGAGTGCTGGGATTAAAGGCGTGAGCCACCACTGCCCGGCGTGGGTTTCTTATGTAGCAAATACAGATGGTTCCTAACATAAGATATACCCCAGCTTATGACTTGCCAACTTTATATTTAAAATCCTTCTGGTGTTTGTCCAGCAGTGGAATAGCTGGATCATATTATGGATATGGTTTAGTTTTCTTTTTTTTTTAATATCTATTTTATTTTATGCTAATGAGTATTTTGTCACATGTACGTATGTGCAAAATGTATATGTCTGGTGCCCATGGAGGCCAGAAAAAAAATGTCAGGTCCCATGGACCTGAAGTTTCAGGAGGTTATGAGCCTCCAAGTGGGTTCTGAGAATTTGACTGAAGTTCTCTGCACAAGCAACCAGTGAGTTTAACCACAGAGCCATCTCTCCAGTCTTCATATGTTAGGTTTTTGAGGTCCTTCTCACTTCCACAGTGGGTACACTTGATCCCACTCCCACCACTTGAGTAAGCATACTCCATGGCTCTTGCTGGGCCTTTTTATGAGCGCTGAGTTTTGACGTCAGATTCCTGTCCCCCTTACCCTTGCTCTGGAACCCACTCTTGGGCTTTGTGCCAGGCAGTCTGGTGCTGCCAACTGTGGTGTTGAATGTGCTCTGAGTTCACTAGACCTGTTAGATCCCATGGGTGTGTTAGGAGTAGATCCTGTAGACTTGTTACTTGTTGAAAGCAATCTTTGATTTTTTTTCTCTAAATTACTTCAGATGACTGTCAACAGTCTATCTCCAGAGTAACTGCTTATTTTTAACTCTCTCATAACTTGGTTTTGCCTAGGGCTGTTTTAGTCATTTGGTTATTTGACATTAGGAAAGAGGCTTGTACTGAAAGTATCTGCCTTTATTTAATCACCTATGAACCTAGGTAGACATCATGAACATGGTAGAAGTCAGGTTCCTGTTCTCTTGAATGTGAGTCTGCAACCATGGTTTAATTTCATGTGTTCTTTTGTGGCTCTTAAGTTTTGAAGGGCAAATGCAGTATTTAATTTTATAAAGTAAATGTCAGTTTTGAAGGAAGACTGCCACGTGAGCATCATAGGAGGCAATATCAGGTATAATCCTTCCAGACGGTGCCCTACAGGTGAGGCGGTAACCTGTGAAATTGGACTCTGACTTGCACTGCAGATGAGTGAGGCGTTAGGAGCCAAGCTTTCTGCTATCAGTAACAAACGACTTGGTTGGGAACCAAGGACAGTTCCCAGGACGTTAAAGGCTGTTTAGTCACCTTGGAAGCCTTTAGTAGGGTGAAGTTCAGCCAACTGGAAAGTTAAGAGGAAGGACAGTCCTGTTAACAGTTCATACACCATCTTCACCCCTCACTTTTAATGAGCTGTGTTAATTTTCTCAGTGCCATCTGTGTATTAGTTCTACATATAATCTGCATGTCACATAATCCTCCACACCAGTGTTTCAGAGCTTAACCAAGATGCCACTCTGAAGTATTCTGAGTCACAAACTTTAAAATTCTGATCCCCATTTAACATGTTCTCTGGGAAATTTTTTATTTCAGAATACCTGCGTCCTGTAGTACCCATGTCCTCTTGATACAAATATGTAATCATCCAGACAGACAAATCAAATGGAAATTCAGACCTTGACTTCCTGTCAGACCAAATTCACATTCTGCTTCAGGTCACTCACTGTTTATGTAAACTGTGGTGTGTGTGTGTGTGTGTGTGTGTGTGTGTGTGTGTGTGTGTGTGTGTGCGTGCGCATGTCTTATGCTGTTACCATTTCTAAGCCTTGGTTTCTTCTTTAGGTGATGGTAGTGGCAGGTGTATTCTGTGAGATAGTTAAGTGAGCATTATAAAGCACAGGCTAGCAGTTAACCATTACTAGCAGTTTTGGTTTTTAAAAAGAAACTGTCACTTTAGATATCTAATTATTTTGTACCAGAACATTTTAAAAGCAAGCTTCTTTTGCTCATTCAGAACTTGTTGCTTCAAACAGTGTGGCCCATGTACTTACACTTCTTGGAGTTTACATTGCAGGGCCATTTACGATTGCCTGGGAAGAAATAGTCAAGGAAACAGGTGCAGATGAAGGACAAAGAGGGGAGCATACACAGCGGCATCAGAAAAATCCATTTTAATGGATTAACAATTTAGAAATTACAGGAGTAGCAGGAAAACCAGTAACCAGTGAACTTATCAAGCTCTGAGTCTTCAGTAGTATGACAAAGCTTCCAGCTGTGACATGTCTATCTGTTGTTTAAGGGAATATTTTTCCATTGGCTGGCTAGCTCCCCAATTTTTTTGTTTGTGTTTTGGTGTGTATATGTGTTTGAGGTGGTGATGTCTCCTTATGTAGTCCTGGCTGTCCTGGAGCTCACTATGTTCACCAGGGTGACCTCGAACTCACAGAGATTGTCTTAAGTGCTGGGATTAAAGGTACATCACACCCAGCCAACTCCCCTGTTCTTTAATTTAGGGTGTACCAATGACGTTGACATAATAGAAGCTCTTATGGGAGCAGACTCTTGCGTTAGAATGGAAAAGTAATTAGAGAGAGCCATGCAGAGAGGAAGAGGAAGTGGAGATGGGAAGAAGTGACTTGCAGCTGTCTGCTTCTGTCCCTGTAGCTCTGGTGAAAGCCCTTACCACTGCCTCTGTGATAGATATGTTGGTCTCCACGGATGCCAGGGGCTATCCCTGCCTGGGCCTGCATGTGAACCGCTGGCTTCTTTGCTTTTGGAAGTGTCTAACCATTAACACTGAGTGGAAATGGGGGCAGAGCCCCGCGTCTGTGGAGGCACTTGTGATGGTAGTTGTACCCCTTTGTTACCCCAGGGGGCCTCAGAGTTGGAAGTGGAGCTGATTCTGATAGTTTGAGCAAATTAGTTTTATTGTGTTTAAAATTGTATTTCTTAGTTATAAATTATTAAGATTATAATAATTTATTAAATATTATAATTATTTAAGATTATTATAAGTTATAAATTAAGACATTTCGAGAGGTTTTATATTCCTGTCTAACTTGATTGAATAATTAAAGAAAAATGTATTCTGAGGGTATTAGCTAGTTTGTCGACTTGACAATGGTTGGGGTTCTTTTAAAAGAAGGCACCTAAAATTGAGAAAATGGCCCCACCAGATTGGCCTGTAGGCAAGCCTGTGAGGCATTTTCTTTTCTTTATTTTTTAGGATTTATTTTTATTTCATGCACATTAGTGTTTTGACTGCATGTATGTCTGTGTGAGTGTGTCAGATTCCCTGGAACTGGAATTACAGACAGGTATGAGCTGCCTTGTGGGTGCTGGGAATTGAATCCAGGTCCTCTGGAAGAGCCATCTCTCCAGCCCCGGCAAGGCTTTTTTTAATTGATGATTGATTTGGGAGTGCCCAGCCCATGGTGAGTAGTGTACCCATAGACAGGTGGTCTGGAGTTGTTGAAGAAAGCAGGCTTTGTATATGGGTGCTTTGTCTGCACGCATGTCTGTGCACCACATATGTTACTGGTGCCAGAAGAGGGCACTGGAGTCCCTGAAACTGGAATTACCAATGGCGATGAGCCATCATGTCAGGTCTGAGAACTGAGTTCAGTCCTCTAGAATAGCAGCCAGTGCTTTTAACCATTGAGCCATCTCTCCAGGACTACAATTCTTTTTCTTTCTTTCTTTTATTTTACTTTACTTTATTTTATTTTAAATTTTGGTTTTTTAAGACATGGGTTCTCTGTGTAGCCCTGGCTTTCCTGGAACTCTTATCTGTAGACCAGGTTGACCTTGAATTTAGAAATCCGTCTTGCTCAGCTTTCCAAGTGCTGGGATTAAAGGTGTGCACCACTCATGCCCAACTTTAAACAATCTTTTTATGTCTCACTTTTAAGAATTCCTTGGCATAAATAATGATTCACTTTTGCCAATGCAAAGAAGTCCATTTATAATCATTCCTATGCATAGATCTATATGAATGTGTAAGTATTCAGTGGTAGAAGCTCACACATCCTATGCTCCCTGAACATACAGAGCATATTAACAGGTGCTAGTGTTTGGGATCTAGTATATGACTGATGTACTTGTTCAGAAGTTCTCTCTGAGTCTTTATGTCTGTGGTGTGAGCACATCTGCAGCTCAGCATGGCTGCCGGGACATTTTCTTATCCGAGAGTTCGTTTGTGCGGAGGAAGTTGACCCAAGGCAGAGGCAGCCGTCAGACTTGTTTCTGGGTTACTCACTTGTGTTTTGGGTCTGCTGCCTTCTTTGTTCTGTTTGTTTGTATGTTAAAGAATAGTGTGTTTATCCCACCAGAAAATAATGTGTGCACAGAACAAGGAAGCAGACGAAAACAGCTTCTGTTAGGGGCAGATGTGAGGTGCAGCTGTCCTTCCCCCTGATGTTGAGGGTTGTGGCCCTGGGGGAGGAGGAGCAGCCACAGCATGTGGCTGGCTGACAGTACGTAGTGTGTGGTGCACCAATAGAATATGGTGTGTTAGGACCCCACAAGTGTCTCCTTTCCCTGGGAAGGGCTCACTGGTGTTTCTTGAAATCTGGTTGCACTGGGATCCTGCTCCTTGAACTGAATTTCATATAACACCATTTCTTGAAGATGCTGGCATGTGGCAAGTAGAAGACAAACTGCAGTGGGGAAGTGTAACACTTACTCAGAATATGGGCAGCCACCCTGTTGTATTAAGAACTCCTAGTGTGCCCTGTGAACCTCTCTGATGAATGAATGTTCATCCTGCTCCTTGATTTAAACTCACCCACTGAGTTCAGGTAGTGCTGTCTGTGTGCACACCAGTGAAAGCTCTCTAGACAGTGCATGCTTTGGGAAGTGGCACTTTGAGGTGGGCTGTCATGTGCATACCAGGATGTGTGGCAGTGTCTTGTGGCTCTGCCCAGAGGATGCCAGTAGTGTTTCCATCCTGACCTCCATTGTGAGACCGAGAGAGACAAAGTCTACCAGGACCACTACTCCTAATTAACTGTAACATTCCAGGGAGCTGCAGGGCAGATGAAGTTTCTCTTTCATTAGGCAAGAAGGAGTATACAGAAAAGTGGGGTGTAGGTGCAGATTCTGTACTTGCTACCATGAGAACCAGCTTTCCTGTGCTTACCATGTATAGAACTGGCTTTCCAGGGCTTACCATGTATAGAACGTCTATACTTACAATGGCAGAGTTACACAATAGAAGAAAGTACTTGTTGAAAGAGCCATCAGCTGCTTCTATTGGTCTCTTGTGTCACTGCCCATTCCTGACGCTCATCTTTTCCTTTCTGTGCAGGGATATTTTCTTCTTTTTGAGTCGATGTTGGATTCTGTCCTTTATGCAAAGAATAAATACTTGGCAAAAGGGGGATCAGGTAAGTAAGACATTTCAGTTTAAATCTGATCTCAACATGGTACAACCGAATGAGCCTTTGAACATTGAGCACACTGTGTATGGCTGAGTCCCAGTAGAGATTAAAGATGTTTCCATTAGAAGGAGCCTTGGTCACTTAAAATATGAGGAGTCCACAGTCATAGTTTCTTAGGACATCTTCTATTAAAAGGGTTTTTTGTTTGTTTAATAAAAACATAAGGACTGTTTTTAATAATAATGGGAAGCTTTTAGTATTCTAATTAAAATGTATCAGAAGCATCTTTTCAGTTTTTAACTTTTTGTCATTTACTCTATTTTTCTTACTTAATTTTAGCCAAAGCCCAATAGCATGTTTCATGCTGAGTTGGAGACTGTTTGCTTTAATGGCAAATTTTCCTTACCTCACTAACTTATGAGCGTCTCTACTCTGTGATTTAGTTTAGTGTTTAGAAAGGTTTTAAGTACCTCCCACCTAAAGTCTACTATAACTATATCCCTATCAACTTGGAGCCTTTTTTCCATCTCTGTGGTTTTTTCCATATCTTGTTCTGGTTTCATCCTGCTGGAGGGGTGCATTTCTGGGCCTTGTGCTTAGAAGACTGTTGTCCTGAAGAACAGGGATTGTGTTTATTTTGAGGAAATCCATGGCTTCTTGAACACAGAGTGAGAAAACTGCTTGTGTGTGGAATCCTTGTGCCTCCCTTCCACCTGCTTTTCCTGTTCCGCCTTGCTTTTCTTGCCTTTCTCTGCTCCCAGAGCTCCACAGTCAGCAGAGCTGACAACTGCTACCCCAGATTGACTGCAGTAGACTGGACAGAGTGCTGGGCCTTGCTCTGGCCTCCTGCCCTTAGTACCCTGCAGCGGTAGAGGCAGTTACTGTATGGTTAAAAGCGCTCAGGGCACACCAGGAGAGTTAGGGCAGGTCCTCCAGACAGTGGAACACTCTAGTAGAACTAGAGTAGAACTCTCAAGGTGCATTGTTATATATTCCCTGCATCCACTTTAAACTAGTTCTTGATCTCTGCTGTGAACCTGTATAGAATTTGAGAGGATTTACCCTGAAACAGTTGCACGTCTGTGATTATTGTGGTCTTTTCATGACTGAAGGAAATAATATCACTTGATGATTCTCTAGTGGCCATTACAATCACCCTTGCTTATATTATACATAATCCTCACCACAACCCTTTGAGATTTGGGGAACAGTCTCCAAAGGTGTTCAGGAAGATGAAGCCATTAAGCAGCCTAGTCTGCATTTCTTTTTCTTTTCTGGTTTTTAAGCTCATATCTGCCTGACCTAATCATTATTCATGTTCTTTTCACTAAACCTTGTTTCCCTTATTAAAATGCATTTAAAACATCTGACTCTTGCTGTGGGGTTCTAGGGACACCCCCCCTCACACACACACACACCACCCTAGTGGTGTCCATTGATCTCACTGAAGAACTGACAGCAGCTAATGCATTTAAATCGAGTGCTCAGTGAGATTCATGAGGCCCCCACAGCCACGGGACCATGGCAGCTGGAGGGATAAAAGGGAGGTTAATGGTGTTAGCTCAGCCCATATTTTTATATAACTGATTAGCATTAGGATCTTCTGAGGGCGTAGCCAGAAGAATTGGCATTTAGCTGCCTGAGCAGTGCTGTGGAATGCTATTTGTTAATATAATTAGGAGAAAAAGAAATAAAGTATGAACAATGTGAAATGAACCATTATTGCCACCAGATGCTCATGTGTATTGTAAAGTTTTACTCTATGTTTTGCAGAAGGAGTCCTTACCTAGCAATTGGTAATGCAAAAATTTTAGAAAGAACGGTTGCTTTGTGGAAGAGGGCCATGGGTATTGTAGGCCCACGTGAGCATAATGGGTCCATGATGTAAATCTGAGTTCATCTTTCTCCTCTTTCCCGTGAAGAAGATTTAAATCAATGCAAAGAAATACTAAGTTCTTGGATAAAGAGAATTAATGCTGGGGGCTGGAGAGATGGCTCAGTGGTTAAGAGCACTGACTATTCTTCCAGAGGTCCTGAGTTCAATTCCCAGCAACCACATGGTGGCTCACAACCATCTGTAATGGGATCCGATGCCCTCTTCTGGTGCGTCTGAAGACAGCTACAGTGTACTCACATACATAAAATAAATAAATAAATCTTTTTATAGAAGAGAAAGAGAGAGAGAATTAATGTTGGAAGTTGTCAGCTCGCCCAAACTTACTGTAAAATACGGTGAAATCCCAAACCACTAATTGTTAAAGGTAGATGAGAATTTGTGTACTTTCCCTTTTTTTTTTTTTTTTTTTTTTTTTTTCTTTTTTCCCAGAAACAACAGTAACTCAATTGCTGGGCACAACAACTAAAATACTAATCTTGTAAGCCTTATTAAATCTAAATCCTCTGGTGACGAATCCTGAGGAATCCACCATAGAAACTGGTAGACACTAGTAGCTACATCTTGTCCTCAGACTGTCCCCATCCAAAAGGACCCTCTTTCTCTCCTGCTTCCTCTCTTCCCCTATCCAACCCAGAAGTCCCGCCTACTCGCCCCAGTGATTGGCTCCTTTATTCATTAGGGGATGGTTCACAAGAAGTCACCTGAGTATGTAACTCATTCCTCTCGTTAAATACAAGCAATGCCAGGGCTATCCACAGCACTTTCCCCTTTCTGTCCACTTAAATTGAGCACAACTATTACCATTTTGTAATTTATAAAGTACAAGATAGACCTAACACCCAGACCATCATTTTTGTCAATAAAATAGAGCACTGTCATCTATCCTAACTTAAAAGACTTATAATTCTACACCTGACTTATGTCCTGACTTTAGATTGAATGCCATCTGAAAACCATCCTCTCAAATCTGTTCTCTCAATACGAATAGCCTGGGTTGACTATGAGACTATAGGAAGTTTTTCAACCCCATCAGAAATCCGAGAATGACCAACATTATCTGAAGATATAGGAAGCCTAACACAGCTTCCAGAACTGAGACAAGTTGTAGAGACAGCTGCCTACCTATACAGCCCCAGTAAGTCAGGAAGTTGGAGCATCTGTCTTTAGCCTTCTGGCCCAGGATCACCTGACAGACCTTTGAGAAACAGGAACTACTAAGGACGAGCCTATTCTGTCTCGGCAGAACTAAGCTGTCTTAACCTGTAAATTGTGTCCTTTCAAGAACAGAACAGGTCTGCAGGAGAGATTGGCAATTTTCTGCCCTGTGGCCACCTAGCTACAAAGTACAGCCTCCCCTGGAGGTCAGATGCTCAGCTGCTTCTTTGAATCCACGAATGGGAAACTTAGGAGCAGATTGGTCTCAACAACAAGTGAATAAATAACATTAAATGTCACATTCTGTGAATTTCTGATGTTTTTGAAAACCAACTCTCTATGTAAAGTAATCTGGACTGTTGTCTGTTAACTACCCTTGGCTATTTCTAATTAAAATATCTGAAAACACCTTAACCATAAATTCAGAGCCATGAATTTGCTATTTGGCCCTTAACTCTCAGGCTTAATCATCTCAGTTCAGTTTATAATAGCATTTATAGACGGACTGGGTCCAAGCCTTGTACTTGCAAAATTTTGTATCAAAAGAAGAAATTTATACTAATGAAAACCTTGATTTTGCATCAAAATAAATTCTGTACCAAAATAAGAAATTATGACTTCACCTTAGTAACAATTATAAAGATTTCTACCAAATGAGATTGTGGCTATACAATCAGTTCTAGCTATTTCCTCCCTGTTCCAATTATGACCATTTCTACATTCCCTAGAAAGACAACCTATAATAACCACCTCCAGCCCCAAAGCCCAGAGAACTTCTTCAAGCTGAATATGGGCGTTGAGATATTTTTGAAAGGAGGGGGAAGGGTAGGGAAAATAGGGGAGTTGGTTGGTCTTAAGAAGACTATACCAACGATTGATTAGTCTCTGATACCTGTGTCTTGACTGGATCCAGCTAAAAGTCCAGGACATTAGGAGTTCAAGCAGGTCAGTTCAGCATGAGGATGATGAGACTTGCCAAGCCTATATATTCTGTAATATACAAATCTCAAAACAAATTTTACTGTCATCGAGGTAACTTTTTTTTGTTTCTCTGGAATCTAGTTCTCTGGGGGTCTCCCTCTATCAAATCTGATCCATATTACTCTGGAAGGTATATAGACACTAATCACCTTTTCTAAAATCGCAAAGACAAAATCTTTCTCCCAAATTAGCATATCCTTGAGCCAGTAACCAGAAAAACCTTTTTGGCCTCTCTCCCAGAGGAATAATATAACCACAAAACTCAAAATCACACCCATTTTGAAAGTTAAAACAACCCAAAACAAATGAAGTAAACTAAAATACTGTATGTGCCTATTCTTAAGCCTTATCTATTTTGCCAAGCAGGAAAGTAACCCAAGATTCCGTGGAGCCCACATTAGACAGAATTTGAGTATCCTGTAAGGTGTATTAGAGCAGTGTATCTTCATACCATCTTTAAAACAGTTAATTTGAACTTTCTATAATATCTGCCAATAGGAAGCAGGCAGTTTTTACTTGTTAAACTCTCTGCCTAGAGCAGCCATCCTGTTATACCATCTATCTGTTTGGCTGTCTGCCTGGAGCCACAGACATTTATTTTATTAATACCTGTTATAATATCTATCTGTTGATTTCTCTACCTGGAGCCACAGACACTAATAATTAATACCTGATCATAGCAGGTAATTATCACTGCTCTCTCTACTTGGAGTCAGTGACTAATTTCCCCTATTCGAGTTCTGAACCACAGGCAAAATTCCTCACGTGATTCAGACAAAATCTGTATATAAATCTTTCCTAAAAGTGTATAATCCCAATATTATAAATTCACAGTTAAATCGGTATCTGCCTCAAGATGGAGGCTTTTTCATTCTCCAGCTCTCTGACTCAGAGCATCCATCTTGTCTCTTTCCACAGCCGGGACCTCAGAGCCTGCTTTGTTTTAATCCCGTGCTTGAGTCCACGTGACTCATCTCTGTGCTACCCAGCTGCTCACTTTAAAAAAACAAACAAACAAACAAACAAAAAACCTTCTAACTTTCAGGCTAATAATCTTAAATTTCTAGTGTATTCTTGCCTAGTACATTGGTTTGCCACCTGTTGTGAGAAATATTAAAAAAGATGAATCCATGCTACTGCTAGCAACTCTGCCCCTGCCGGCTGGCCAGCCGGCCATGCACTGGCCGGCAACAGCCGACCTGTTTTTATTTCATGGAGGCTCTCTGACGCAGAGCTCCAAAATCCCTCCACCCGGCTTGCTAGGTTCCCACTGGTTGGTCGCTACCACACCAGCCCCTTGCTTCAAAACCCCTGGGGCCTTTGTGGTGCACATCAGGCAAACCTACACTTTTCCGCTGTACCTTTTTCTCTTGAACCCAGATGAGCCACCACGTGAAGGAAAACACAACACACACTTAGTTCAGAAACAACGATAACTCAATTGCTGGGCGCAACAACTAAAATCCTAATCTTGTAAGCCTTATTAAATCTAATATCTCTGGTGACGAATCCTGACGGATCCACCATAGAAACCAGGAGACACTAGCAGCTACATCTTGTCCTCACACTATCCCCATCCAAAAGGGTGTTTTCCTTTTTTTGTGTTAAAAATTTTACAGTAGAATTCTAAGTACTGATGTCTGCACCAACAGGTCTGTCTTCAATTTTAGCCAATTATGAAATTTATGTGGAAAAGTATATAAGAAACGGCAAGAAACCATCAAAGTAGCAAGGCCCTGGGGTCGCAGAGATGGGAGGAAGAGCCCTGCCATGTATTAAAGTGTATCCTGAAGTCTGGGTAATAAAACCAGATATGACTTGTTCCTGTGTGGGAGACTAGTTGAAGAAAATAGAAAATCTGGTATAGCCACAGATGTAGTTAGAACATTTTACAATATAGGAAACTATTTTTAATAGCTAATTAAAAATTAATTATTTAAAAATAAAACAAAGCCAAGTATGGTGGCTTATACTTGCAACACCAGCATTTGGGAGTTGGAACCAGGAAGATCAGGAGTTCAAGGCCAGCCTCAGCTATCCACTGAGTTCGAGCCTTGACAATATAAGAGTTTTCATTAAAGGGGAAAGAAAGAGATAAAATGAAGTAAGGTTCACGAGGCTCAGTAGTACATTCTGGTAGTCCCAGCACTTAGAAAGCTGAGGCAAGAAGAATTCTTAGGCCTTGAAGTTCAAGGCTAGCCTAGGTAACATACTAAAACCTTTGAACAACCCTTCCCCAAACAGCTTCCTCTGGATAGGAAATTGAACATTGTAACTTAACCAGTGAATCAGATAAATTACAAACACATTTAGACTTGAGAGAAGAGGAGTTTTCTAAGAACTTAAATGTGGAAGGCCTGAGAGAATGATTTACACAGTTGAGATGGTGTAACAGACTATCCTCAAGCAAAGTCAATAAAGCAGGGAACATCCAGCTCCTGGCGTCAGCTTAATTTCTAACTTATCAGTGGATGCATGACAGCTCCCAGAAAAGGAGGAGGACAAGGAAAGGTGCTACCTCTGTCATGTTTCCACATGCTTAAGTGGAGGACACAGGATGTTCCTACTTCCTTCTGGAAGTGTCAGTGCTTTCACTGAGGTTTAAGACTCACTTAAGATCATAGCACCTTTATCGCACTCAGAGAAAAAGGCGGGGTGAGAAGGAGAGGATGTGAAAGAGTGAGAACACAAAGGTTAGATCTGATGTGTCTTCCTCAAGATCTCTCCATCTTATTCTTGAGGCAGGACCTCTCACTGAACCTTTGGCCTCCACGTTACTTTCAAAAGACTTGGAATTAAGTTGGGGTCTGATGACTAGAACAGATAGAAAATAATGAGTCTCTTTGCATTGAGCCCCCTAGTCTGTGAGCCCCCTGTGTTTACAGTTCTGTCCTTGCAGGTGCAAAGCTCTGTGTTGTTTTCCAGCTGCCTGCTGGTAGTAGAGAACATCCAATTCCTTTATTTTATTTTTTTTAAGCTAAGCTTATGTCCTATAGTTTTGCTGAGCCTGGTGGTTATTTCTAAAAGGATTTCCTGTGTAAACAATCAGTCATCTGCAAAGAGTTTTAATACTACCTTCTGTACCTGTTTTCTTCCCTGTAACCCTTTGATGAAACAGGAAATGGACCGACTGTCCTTTCAAAAGGAATGACTAAATGAGTAATTAGAACTTGACTAAGAATGAGGTGTTAACGGGCTTTCGAAGATCCTAGGTAAAATAACCGCTAATTACAAAGGGCCCAGAGAGTCAGTTCAGGTAAGGAAGACCAGCCACCCACTGTGGGAAATCAAAACTGACATGCCTGCTAGCAGAAGAGATTGAAATTGTATTCTGTTAATAGCATGTAGAAATAATTCTTAGGGAATTTGCTCAAAATCGGCAGTAGACTCTAAATCATTTCTAGAAGAAGAGAGCTGAGAAGCTGTTGCTAGCAGCATTGTTGTCATGACCAGAAAGGAATTGTTTTTGACTTGTCACTATGTGGTCCAGGACTGTGACAGCAGTGACCCTCCTCCTAAGGCTCCCACTCCATGTGGTGCTCTTTCTGGCTTTTATCCAGCTCTGAGCAGGATGGCAAGCAGCCTCCCTGCATGTCTGGTTCGCCTTACAGGGAGAGTCACAAGGGCCTTTTAAAAGATGGATGCTCAGTGGGGTCCCGGATGGAGGAGTTGGAGAAGGGACTGAAGGATCTGAGGGAGTTTGCAGCCCCATGGAGGGAGCAACAGTGTCAACTGGCCTCCCCCTCCCACCTCCCCCCCCCCCAAGCCTCCCACCCCCTGTGCTCCTGGAGACTGGACAGAATACACATGGAGGGCCATGGTGCTGACCACATATGTGGCAGAGGAGTACCTTGTTAGCCATCAGGGGGAGGAGAGGCCCTTGGGCCTAAGGGTGTTAGATGCCTCAGTATAGGGGAATGCCAGGGAGGGAAGATGGGAGTGGGTGGGTGGGTGGGGGAGCACCCTCATAGAGGCAGGGGAGGGAGGACAGGATAGGGGGTTTCCAAAGGGAAGACCTGGAAAGGGGAAAACATTTGAAATATAAATAAAAGTATCAAAAAATAAAATAATAATAATGAAAAAAAATATGGATGCTCAGCCTTCATGGAAGAGGCCCTTGAACACAGTCCAAAGGCAGAGTCCCGCTTCTAAGAATTTATTTTTAGTGCTTCCCTTTGCGGCCAGAAAGAGGGCTCTGCAGGACCCATGGGCTGCAGCGTGGAGGCTACTACCTGTGGCTGACACATTACACTGTAGGCACCCGAAGATGACACTGTCACCTTTATCAGAGCTTGCCAGCCTGGCCTGCTGTGTGCCTCCCTAGGGGCAGTAGATCATGGTGCAGGGACACAGCCCTGCCTCCGCCCTATGCACGTCAGAAGGCACCTCATGAGCATGCTTCGCTCCGTGCTTCCAGTTATCCCAGCCGCTGCTGCTGTCCTGGCATTGTCACTTAGCAGAGTGAGCAGGCCCACATTGCTGCTTTGCTCACTTAGTTTTAGAATAGTGCCCTTTCTCCTTTCCCTTCCAACAAGTGCTCATTTGCTTTATTAGGGTGGAACTCTTGCTTTTGAAGAGCAGTGCAGTGAGCTGGCATGCAGTGGGAAGTCTGTGGTATCTGTGGGCAGACCTCAAAACTTGCTTAGCTGTCTGGCTGTCTTAGCTAATGAGGACTGCTCCTCTTGACATTACTTTACCTCCCTACCTTCAGTCTCCTTCTTTGTACAATGGAGGTTATAATTATAACCAAGCTGTAGAAAATCATCTCAAAGTCTTGATGGGGTTCTTGGTATGATGTGGTTTTTAATATCTATTAAGACTCCTCCTGTGTTCTTGCTGGAAACAAGTTCAGCACTGGCCTGTGTCTTACACAGTGCTGAAAGGGGTTTGAGCATCCAGCACATTGAGTGTCACACTTGCACATAGATGGCAGTACACAAGAAGTCCTGGGGAATGGTTCTGGGGCTTAGCGTTTCCTGGACTGTCTTCTTTTCTTTTCTTTTCTTTTCTTTTCTTTTCTTTTCTTTTCTTTTCTTTTCTTTTCTTTTCTCTTCTCTTCTCTTCTCTTCTCTTCCCTTTCCTTTCCTTTCCTTTCCTTTCCTTTTCTTTTTTCTTTTCTTTTCTTTTCTTTTCTTTTTAAGTTCATTTATTTATTTATTTATCTATTTATTTTTGATACTTTATTTACATTTCCAATGTTTCCCCTTTTTCTGGGTCTCCTCTTTGGAAACCCCCTATCCCCTCCCCCTCCCCGCCTCTGTGAAGGAATTACTCCTTCCACCTACCCGCCCACCCATCCCCATATTCCCACCTCGACATTC
>CM052713.1:5314696-5398303 GCA_028551405.1 Uromys caudimaculatus
GCTGATCTTACTCTGTCTTGTTGTGACTTGCCCCTCCTGCAGGCCTCTGTGTCAGTACTCCTTGAAGACCAGCTCTCTCTGAGAGGTGTTTGGGTTTGGAGAGCTGTGGCACCGGGTCTGCTCTGGGGTGCAGAAAGATCTTGTCCCCAGCTGTCCCTTGGTTCCTATGCCCTGATGGCTCTGCAAGGGTCCTTCGTGGTCCAATGGGTTTGAGCAGAAGTGGTGGTTTTGCCTGTGCTCAAAGGTGTGTCAGCACTCCTGGGATACCCACTCTCTCCTGGAGCCTTGTGGCCCAGGCTGGGGTCCCCAGGCACAGGCCCCTGGTGGCCCAGGCAGAGGTCTCCACCCACAGGTGGGAACCTGAAGATTCAAAGATTTTGTGTCCCCTGGCTTCTCAGGTCCTGGGTCCCGGGGGATCCGGGTGAGTCCAGGTGAGAGGTGTTGCTCCCCTTAACCCCACTCATTGCTTTCCCAAGCTCCTGGGAGGGTAGCTTTTTCTGGCGCTGGTTGTCTATGGACTCCTGGTGGCCCAGGCAGAGATCTCCGCCTCCAGGGGGTTTCTATGCCCACCTACCTCAGTCCCTGTGTCGTGTGGGTTCGGGGCAGTTCCTGGTGAGCTGTGGAGCTTGGCTTGGGCCCACTCCCGGCTTTTCCAAGCTGCTGGGAGGGTATCTTTGTCCTGGTGCTAATTTGCTATGGAGCCCTGTGGCCCAAGCTGAGGTCCCCGCCACTGGCGGAAGTTCCTGTCCCTCAATCTCTGTGGCCCGAGGAAACCGCGCGGAATCGGTGAGTGCTGGGGCTCGTTTTGCCCCCACTCAGGGCTTTTCCACGCTCCTGGGAGAGAAATTTTCTCCCGGCGCTGCTTGACTATGGAAACCTGGAGGCCCAGGCAGACGTCTCCTGCCTCAGCTGCCCGTCGTTGGGATCCAGGGGGTTTCTATGCCCGCCTACCTCGGTCCCTGTGTCTCCCAGGTTCGGAGCAGTTCCTGGAGAGCTGTGGAGCTTGTCTTGGGCACACTCCCGGCTTTTCCAAGCTGCTGGGAGGGTATCTTTGTCCTGGTGCTAATTTGCTATGGAGCCCTGTGGCCCAAGCTGAGGTCCCCGCCTCCTGGACTGTCTCTATACTTAACTATCTACTTGGTCTTCACAACATTTCACCACATTTGTTCTGCTGGGTTTTTTCTCTTTTTTTTTTTTTTTTTCCCTAGAAATATCCTGATAATGTCATTTACTTTTTTCTGTACATAGTTTTTCAAAGTATATTCCAACTACATATTAAGTCTACCTAAACTAATGGAGCTGATCACTGTTTTTAAGGTAATATAGAGGAATAAGTCCAGTTTCCAAGTGAGTATTTAATTTCTAAGTTACTCTTGCTCTATAAATTGGCAAGTGTTTACAATGATTCGACTCCTGTGTGCTCGCATTTTGTGGGAACTGTATTCTTATATACCTCCTTTAGGGCCCAGAAGTTTGTAAGGCCTTCCCTAGGGATAAAGGAGTCCCCATCTTATTCTACTCACCTCATGAGCTGTTTCCAGTGACAGATGAATTCTGGGCGGTGAATCGAGAAGGACACAGATGTCAAAGCCATGGATTTATAAATGGTCTGATAACTGGCTGCTTTCGCCCAATCAGCACTTGGCCAATTTCACCTACAAGCAGGCATAATTATTCAATTATAGCTTCTATCTGACACACACACACACACACACAAGTGACAAATGTGTGAGAATGTGAAGGTAGAGGGTTGTGGAGTTCTGGCACTGGCCCAAGGTTTAGGCAGCTGTGCCTGAGGTGATGCCGAACCCCACTGACCTCTAGCACCGAATGCAAATCTTTATAAATATTCATGTCTTTCTGAGAGATGAGAAAATCATTTTTAAGTTCAAAAATAAAAAAAAAAACAAAGAGGATTTTTATACTTTTGAGATATAATTAATTTGAAAATTGTGCTTCAGCACTTGAAACAACACTCTGCTCTTGGCTTCTTCTCTAATCGTAGCTAGAAGTCCATTACAGTTCTCCTTAGGAAGGAGCCATCTTTGTTCTCCACGGTGTCCCTAGCACAACACACAGCCTGAGAGGGTGACAGATCAGTAGCTTTTGGTGAACGTCCAGGTTGTATTTTCAGTGGCACAGGCACATCCCTGCCCTCTCTCTAGCTCTGGCACTGTAGCACACTACAGCTGTGGGTGATGGGTAAGCACGCTAGAGCGGTGGTCTTACAGTGCGTTACAAACCCAGGAAGCAGACTGTGTTGATGCATAAGCTGTGCTTTGCCAAACCCAAAGATGGCATTAAAAAACAAACAAACAAAAACACAGCGCAGTAAGGGTTTTTGATCATGGTCTGAGACAGAGCCTTGTGAACGATACTAAATCATGTGACTCTCCACATCTCGTATAATGAGTGCTGCAATATGTTTAGCTCCCATGACCTATAGAGCAGTGGTACTCTAACAGTAGCAGTCAACAACCCTGAAGTCGCACCTCTTTTCTCTGACAGGATCTCTGGGCCTAGCCAACTGCCTGTCTTGTGGACAAGGCTTTATTGAACACAGCCATTCTGCTCTCATAATAACCACAGAAAGTGGTCATTTCAACAACAACAACAAACAAAACCAAAAAACCAATAAAACAAATGGCTTTCAAACCTAAAGTGATGGCTTTACCAAAGATGTTTGCTGCCCTGACTGTGCCTTACTGTGTTCCTTGGGCCATAGTGCAGAAAACAGCAGAGTGGCACAAAGGCCTCGACCTGCCCATAAAACTCCAGGGCATTTCCCCCTGTGGCACTACATACTTTTCTGGATAGTTTTTCCTCTTTCTATGTATTTTAGAGGAATATGTGAAATAGCAATTTAGAGGGCTGTTTTTAAGTTGTTGTATTTTAAGCTTTAATATTAATATGTTTGTTTTAAGGTTGTTTTAGTAATTTTAATATGAGCCTTTTGTTGGGATGCCAACTTTACCATCATGACTAGAGGCACTGAGGTAACTCAGTTGTCTCTCTGTCTCTGTCTTCATTGATCTCTCCCTGCTAAGTAGACCATGCAGATAGGTTTGATATTTACATTTAGCCATTTAAAACCATTCTCTCATTAAAAAGAAGTTGCTACATATATGGGCATTTTCTTTATTCTAGTCTACCCTGACATTTGCACTATCAGCCTCGTGGCCGTGAGCGACGTGAGCAAGCACGCTGATAGAATTGCCTTTTGGGATGACGTCTATGGCTTCAACATGTCCTGTATGAAGAAAGCAGTTGTACCAGAAGCTGTTGTGGAAGTTGTAGATCACAAGACTCTTATTTCAGACCCTTGTAATATCAAGGTAGGTGTGTGAGCATTCCCTCTGTGTCTGTGGGTCTTGATGCTAGGACTCCCTGCATAAGCCACGGTCCATAGATGTGCAGAAAACCCTTATGTAAAACAAGGAAGTGTCTGCACGTGGCCTACACACACCCTGCCATGCATTTTAAATTACCACTTACTTCACTTACATTTACAACAAAGTGAGTGCTGTTCAAGTAGTAGACTGCATTGAGAAGCTAGGTGTCTGCACATGCTTGGTTCAGGCAAAAAATGTAATACTTTTAGGTCACAGTTGCCTTGATTCAAGGACACAGGGTCACAGTAGAGGATGTCTTCTTACTGACTTTCCTTATGGGCCTCCTCTGATTTTAATTTACTCTAAAACAGGGTCAAACTTGCTTCTTGTCCATCGTTGCTTAGAATCACTTCTCCTTACTCCATTTATCCGAGTCCAGGAGCTGGTTGAATTACTTATGTGTAGTCTAGCCTCCTAGGCCAGAGGCCTGCGTCTGCAGCATCTGCCTCACTGCCGCCTGGCACCAAGCTGCCTTCTCACGACTTGTTCTCACCTTATATTCCACTATCTAAGTTCTTACTTAGGCTTCTTCCAGCCTCGTTAGATTAATTGGAATGAACTTAGCTGAAGCACATGGCAGCTATGTTAAAATACCCTCGTTAGGTTCTTCCATTGGTTTTGCCGTGTTAACCTGTGGGTCTCCTGGGACTGCTGATCTACGTGGGCTCACTGTAGCTTGGCAGGGGGAGCTGCACATAATGAAGTGTGTGAAGATTTTGCCTGTGGGTTTAGGGCGGGGTCTCCTGCCTTTTGTAGCAGATAGCTATTCTCTGCGGAGCTGCTGGGTGCCCTGGTGCACTGATGGCCACTGTAGGCCTGCTTCGTGCTCTGGTGCTCTGGTAGCCTGTGGGAAGAGGCATGTGGAGCTGTTTGAATCAGAGCAGAGGGGAACACTTACTGCCACCTTGGCTCTACTGCAGGCAGGAGAAAGCTGCTATGAGTAGCTGAGGTAGCTGGTTTAGGACTGAAGCTCCCACATGGTTAGTGGATGCTCTGTGATACTGAACTTGCCTGTTCCGTGTTGTTTATTCCCGTTCTTCCTACACCCAAAAGCCCCTACACTATAACTTTCTTTAAAATGTTTCTTCAACTATCTTAAAGAGGGTAATGTCCCAGGCTAGGGCTCTAAATTCTATCACTTGCTACCCCTTCCCAAAATGACTTGGAGAACTTGAGCCAGGACAGAACACAAAGAAATGGGCTGTTTCTATCGAAGATGAATCCTCAGTTCTGCTGTTTGGTTTAAATTATTGTGGCTTTTCCTGCTATTCAAGAAATACCTTTAAATACATTGTGAGATGACTTTTTCCTGACAGTCTTTCCTTACATCAGCATGTGTTTCAAGTTACCATTTCCTCTAAGAAGATTAATGTCATAACTGGAAACATAGCAGATGTGGGTGATGTGTAGTGATAGTTTGTAAGATGATCTTGGGTCAAGCACAGAACACTAAGTTTTAAATTAGGAAGTCTTTAGTGTGTCAGCAAAATGGCAGACAGATCAAAGCGTGGTTTCAAAGATATTATTGCCTACAGGAAATCAAAGTAGAAGATAGCAACTTGATTCAGAGAAACATTAACTGTTAATGTTCCTTTAGCTTGGAAACACTCCTCAGAGTGGTGTCTGATTAGAAGTTAGGAAACACTGTCCTGTGTCAGGCAGGCTTTGCTGTTCCTGTTTACTGATCCTTTTCCTTCTCCTTTTCTATGGGAAGCGTATAGACTGCCACACCACGTCTATCTCAGACTTGGAGTTTTCTTCAGATTTTACCCTGAGAACCACGAAGACGGCTATGTGCACGGTAAGCTGACCCTTCCTGCTTCCACAGATCTCACTGGCAGTGTAGTTGTTGGCAGAGGAATGAATTAATTACCAGGCTTGTGATAAATAAAAACAGCTATTGCCACTGACAGCCTGTCTTTGCCTTTGCTATCACTGGACAGATCTGCTTAGCCGATGAGTAGAATTTGGAAAAGTCACTGCAGCTGGGTATGGTGATGAGTGCCTGAAATCTCAGCCCTCAGGAGGTGAAAGATGGCTGCAATTAGACGGCCATGTCTCCTACAGTTAGTTTACTTAGTAGACAACAGTGGGCAATCTTGGTTTTTTATTTTTCTTTCCTTTTTTGGTTATTATCTATCATACTCAGTGGAACACTTTCTATTTTATCTTCAAAAACAAAAGTTCTTACTGTATGCCCCCCAGGAGTCCCCACTCCTAATTTACATGTAACACGATAAGCATTTGACCCAGGATGTAGGTCTATTTGTTTATTGAGACAGAATCTCACTGTGTAGCCTAGTTCTATCTAGCTCTGCAGGGACAGCATACTGTGTGGAGGGATCCAGGCCATGTAAGCCCAAGCTGTCAGGAGATTGTGAGAAGTTTCAACCAAGAGGCAGGTATTCCTATGTAGCACTGAATGTTACTGCTTCTGAGAACGTCTCGTGACAGAATCTATGATGAAATGCGTCTTCCTGCGATGGCAGGAGCGTGGCAGTCCTTGAGCACGTGTGCATGGAACATTCTCTCAGTTGTCATGATCATTTAGGTTGGCTTGCTCTAGGCTGCTGCATTGTACTGATGGAAGCTGCTGTCAGGTTTTATATGCACAAAGTGTTCTACCTTTTCCCTGACCCCTAAAAAGCCTGTTTCTTAGCGGGATTGTCCGACTCACCAAAAGACCATGAGGACACCTTAACAAATAAGACAGTGCAGATGCGCAGGAAGCCAGCCTACAGCTGCATCGGAAACAGGCGAAATGCACTGCACTCTCGACGTGGTGAGCCAGTAGTGCTCTAGCAGCTGTTGAAGGGGGAATCTTTGTGCAGTCAAACTGAGAGCACAGAGCTAGATTTAGCTGAGGAAGTAGGCCATGCATCTCTCCTTTGCAGCAAATACAATGGAAATCCTGAGCTGGACTTATGGCTTTGCTGGTAAAGGGTTCAATTCTCGGGACTCATATAAAAGTGAAAGGTGACATTGATTTCTCAAGTTGCCCCCTGACCTGCACTCATATAATAATAAGAAAGTCTTTAAAAAAAAAAAAAATAGACCTCTGAGATTTTAAATCCCGTCTCTTGGAGAGGACCTAGGTGTTAGGTTAAGCATCTGCATTTCCGACAAGCCTGTTCCTTCATAGCATGCTCACATGATCAGGAGCCTGACATGAGTAGGATATTTCTACCTAATGCTCCTAGTGAGCTTTGTCGTTTACAGCCTGGCTCACCCTTTGTGTCTGCTTTACCCCTCTGTCGTCTGGAGCTATTGTACAAACATACTTTCTGAGCAGCCCCTGTGCTTGTGAAGAATAATCACATGCGGGCAGATTTCAGAGGATGGATATCTGATTAGAATTGTTCTGCTTCTATTTCGGTGACAGGCAGTGCTGATGATGGGCGGAGCTGGTGACAGGCACTGCTGGTGACCAGTGAGGAGGTGGAGGGCTGAGGAGCAGCCTGGGGAGTGAGAGTAGGAGTATGTTTCTTGTTTTTAAGTGAAGGGAACAAAGTCTATGGATTTCTTGTTCTGAAACTAGAATATGTAGCAACAAGATAGGCAGTTTCTAAGAAGTTAAGCATGCTTAAATATATGCACAACCATTTGTCTCCTAATGAGATTCCAAATTTGTGGTCTAATTAAAAAACTAGAGACAATTGGATTTTTCAAAATAGTAAGAGTACCCCTTGTATTTAATTTCCACAGCATGTGTGTTGCGGGCTGATAGAGCTCAAGGTGGTTAGAACCTTCCATGAGCTGACACCTTTTCTTTGCACAACCCCCTCTCTTGCCCACATATGCACACAGAATGAACATTTCTAAGCAATTTGAATTTACTAAAATTTGTTGAGCATAAAACTAAAACAAGTAGCTTCATCTTGTGAATTCTAGTTTTTTGCTGTTTGTTTTTATTATATATATGTATGTATGTGTGTGTGTGTGTGTGTGTGTATATAAAGAGAGAGAGAGAGAGAGAGAGAGAGAGAGAGAGAGAGAGAGAGAGAGAGAGAGAATGTGCCAGAGAAGGACATTGGGTGTCTTCCTCACTTGCCCTTCATGCTACCTTGAGACAAAGTCTCTCATTAAAGCAGAAACTCAGCTTCTAAGCTATGTTGAGGCCACGATAAATCCATCTGCCTCTACCTCCCAGTGCTACTGTAAAAGGTACACAGCCATGCTCGGGTTCCTTCATGATGCTAGGGCCTCAGCTCTAGTCTCTGCTTGTACATAAAGTGCTGATTCCTGTTGAGCATCTCCCTAGGCTCATCTGTGTCTTCGAGTTTGCCTTTAATGTCATTGTGCACCTTCCATTGTGCGCTTTCTTACTGTGCCAGGCAAGCTTACAATGCAATCTCTGTAAACCCCTCATCAGTATAGAAGAACATCTCAGCTGGGCATGGTGCATGTGCCTCTAATCTCAGCACTTAGGAGACTGAGGCAGGAGTATTACAACAAGATCAAGCGTTGCCTAGCCTAGTATGAGATCTGCCTCAAACAAAACCAGTTTTAAAGTACCAGTTTTAATTTTTTTCTCTTTACTCAAGATATATATGAATGAATACTTTACCTTCGTGCACGCCAGAAGAGGACATCAGGTCCCATTACAGATGGTTGTAAGCCACCATGTGGTTGTTGAGACTTGAACACAGGACCTCTAGAATAGCAATCAAGTGCTCTTCACTGGTGATGCTGCTCCTAACATCTTTTCAGTTCCCCTTTCACCATGTATACAATCATTTTAAGTTCTATATTTGCTGCCTCTCTAAGCCAACTCTAACTATGTTTTTCATGCTTTTCTTCTAATTATGAGTTTCCCAATTCTATTTCATACTTCATACAATTGTTAACAAACTAGAAAAGGAGCTCAGTGGTTAAGAGTACTTACTACTCTTGCAGAGGACCTGAGTTCTCTTCCCAGAACTTACATGGCAGCTCACAACTATCTAACTGCCGCTTCAAGAGATCCAACACCTTCTTCTGGCATCTTTGGGCAAATACATACACAGACACACACATAAATAAAACAAATTTTAAGTGAAAAAATTATGATAGTTACTATATAATAGAATAAGGCCAGCTTGACAGTTTGCTGCCCTGACAGTCTGACCAACACCTGTGGAAGGGACACAGCGACAGTGTACAGGGTGTTTCTCTGGAGTGAGTTTGCATCCAGAGAAAAGTCCCCATCAGGATTGGACTGTTGAAGAGTTGGTAGGCAGGGCAAACGGTGGGCTTCAAAGTGCTCCCTGAAGGCTGAGCACTTTGACTTCCCTGTTTCTCCCTCTTGCTTGCTCGGTCACTCTTTTTCTTGAGTCAGGGTCTTACTAAGAGCCCAGGCTGGCTTTGAGCCTGCAGTGGTCCTGTGTTACCTCTCAAGTACCAGAGTACAGGAGTGTGTGAGCACACCCAGCAGCCCTCTGTTCTGGAGAAGGTTTTCACTGAGCTAGTTAATAAGCCTGTTATTTATAAATAGGCTCTAAAAGACCTAAACAAAGGTCTGTTACTAACATCTGTCTTGAAAGAGCTTGTGAGACATGAAGAACGGAATGATGAAAGTCTTTCCTTGTGGTCCTGAATTGTGGTGACGTATGATTTGGGCCCTGAGGTCTAAGTATTGGTAGGAACCACACAGTTCCATCCCGTGCCTGACAGTGACAGTGAGGACTTGTTTATAGAGAACACAGGCTCTGCCTTTGTGGGCTTTTCCAGATTTCCCAACAGACCCCAGTCTGAGTCCCCACCATTTGTCCTCAGCTCAGAAGCCAATGTTGGTCTGTTTCCTTGTAATACAGAATCATACCTCTCTGAAAGTACTTTAGACTTAGAATCCAGGGTTCCTTTCTAGTTTTTCATTGGTTATTTATTGGTTTTTTTCCATTAATTATTTCAGACGTATCTAATATGCCATTCAAATGTAAATTCACTTTATGAAAAGGTTGCCCTTTTAAAACATGCTTAGTGTTTATGAAATGTCCAAACAAAAACATTTGTGTTTCTTACTCAGTTGGTTTCTTTCTCCAAGATCCAGAGTTAAAGTTCAAGGTCATCATTACTGGCATCACCCTCTGCTTCCCACCCTAAATGACCTGTTCTTTTCCTTCTCTTAGTAGCAGTACTGAGGGGTTCATGGTGTTGTAGCCTCAGAGGTTGGGGCCCAGCAGGTGAGGGAGGCTGCTTGGAGGAAGTGTTGCTCTGGAGTCTCCTGGCTGTGATCTTAATGAAAGCTGATTGGTCTGTGTGACTAGGCAGAATTGAATGTCTCCTGGGGCCTGGTCAGAAAGTGTTGGCCAGAAATCCGCCTCCCTATCTAGAGTTTTAATTTAAAGGTCAAAAGAAATCAGAGTACATGAAGCTGGATAAGCAGGAGCTAAAAATCATGTTACCGCCTAGTTTAGTTCTCCATGATGTGCCTATTAAGTAGCTGGAAGCTATTTTAAGAGTACAAGTTTTGACCTTGGTGCTGAATCAAGACAAACCTTCAAGCTGTTCAGGCTCTTAAAGCAAATAACACTGCTATGAGAATAAGCTTTCAAATGTTTATAATCAAACCTTAGTGATTCCGTATCAGAGTACTTTATTTTGTTTTTATTTTTTAATCAAGCTTTACATTTTTCTAATGGCTTAAGGAAGGAGCCCGATTCTTTGCAATTGTTCTTCAAATCTTCTTTCAGGGCTTTTGACAAATCTGATAGTGGTAACTAGCTAATTCCAAACTCATTCCCTGGTAGTAAATCAGCACTTGGCACTCCATGGTATATGTTAACCTAATTTTGACCTTGCAAAGCTAATCAGCAAAACAAACTAATTATTAAAACACATCTGTGCTGCTTAGAAATGGTCAGATTTGTCTTAAACTTGCGTCACAGATTTCGGGGAAACAGCTGGCAGATGTTGTAATAGGCTGCCTTAGCAAATGCTTGTGTTGTGGGAGCGAGTGGTTCTCATGGACTCCTCCCTGCAGTTAGGTCTTGTCAGGATGACCATGCACCCACTTAGACTTGACTGATTCTCGTCTCTGCTCCTCCCGTGTTCCCGTCATCTGTCCCTAAGCACCGTTCTGAGGCACTGGCCTGTGCAAAGATCTGGAGCCATAGGGTATGTAGTGAGCGGAACAAGGTTCTGTGTTCACAGGCATTACTGGGAGAGTCAGATACTGGATTTACACCAGGTATTAGATAACACCAAAGAATTGCGGAGAATTTGGGAGAATGTGGTAAGGACACTGCCACTCCCTAATATGCCCTGTGTTAGAGAGGCTTGTTGTGAGGCTCTCGCTTCAAAATAGTTAAGCACAAAAATGGAACAGGATGTGTGTAGAAGTGACTTGCCAAACACTAGTTGATGCTGGGTGCTGGTTGCCAGGAGGTTCTACAGTGGTGTTTGTATTTGAACATTTATATAGCAGAGTGCTCGCAAGTGTCTCACTGTGCTGTGCCAGCAGCATTCTGACAAGCATGGATGACAGAATAAAGGCAGGGAGAAAGCTGTTTACATT
The DNA here is from genome assembly GCA_028551405.1 of Uromys caudimaculatus. Lineage (NCBI taxonomy): Eukaryota > Metazoa > Chordata > Mammalia > Rodentia > Muridae > Uromys > Uromys caudimaculatus. Next base: position 5,325,584 of record CM052713.1, read on the forward strand.
TTCACCTGTTTTATGATGTTTATCTACTTTCACAAGACATCAGAGAACAACTGTAAAAGTCAACTTTCTCCTTCACCGTGGGGTTTCTGGAGATTGGACTCAGGTCATCAGGCCTGACCAAACACCGTTACCCACTGAGCCATCTCACCATATAGAGATAGAAAGGCCTATTTCATCAACCTCTACAGCTGTAAAAGTTGTATAGGTCGCACAGAAGTGCATTCCTATACATGTGTAAGAATATTGATTGTGACCTTATTGCCTCAAACTACAGACAATCCAAGCACTTAACAGAACTTAGGGTAAATAAATGCAGTGAGAACATAGCAATAAAGAAAATAGGTGTGGCCAAAACACGTATGAGTCTCATGAGTGGAAAGTTCACTTCAGAACCCAGGAAACACTGAGAAGAATTAGTTTCATTCTGTAAGTTTTGGGCTAAATTAACATGATTTTTAACACCAGGGGCCTTGGTGGAAGGAAAATGGGAGAGAAGTTTCCTGTCAGGGCGTCGGTCTATTTCATCAGTGTACAGTATGCATTTACAGAAATAGCTTCTGTTCAACCCCATTAATATATGGGGGTAATGTGTTAATTGTTTTTATTCACTTTACATCCTGATCGCTGTCCCCCCTCCTGGTCCGCCCCTCTCACAATCCCTCTCCCCATCCTCCCTTTCCTTCTCCTCTGAGAGAATGGAGGACCCCTTGGGTTCCCCCCACGCTGGCATATCAAGTCTGTGCAGGACTAGGTGCTTCTTTTCCCACTGACACTAGACAAGACAGCCATGTTAGGGGAATGGATTCCACAGACAGGCAACAGCTTTAGGGACAGCCCCTGTTCCAGTTGTTCAGGACCCACAGAAATACCAAGCTGAACATCTGCTATATATGTGCAGGGGTGGGGGGGCTAGCTCCACCCTGTATATGCTCTTTGGTTGGTGGTTCAATCTCTGAGAGCCCCCAAGGTTCCAGGCCAGTTGACACTTGTTGGTCTTCCTGTGGAGTTCCAATCCCCTTCAGAGCCCTCAGTCCTTCCCCTAACTCTTCCCTAAAGTCCACAAGCATCTGTCTGAGTCAGCTGCTGGGTGGAGCCTCTCAGAGAACAGCCATGCTAAGCTCCTGTCTGCAATCATAACAAAGTATCAGTAATAGTGTCAGGACTTGGTGCTTGCCCATGGGATGGGTCGGTAGTTGGGCCACTTATTTGTTGGCCTCAATTTCTGCTCCATACCCAGTGCCTGCATTTCTTGTAGGCAGGATACATTTTGGGTCTAAAGTTTTGTGGGTGGGTTGATGTTTTATGGCTCTACTAGGGTTCCTGCCTGGCTATGGGAAGTGGCTTCTTCAGGTTCCATATCTCCCCAACCCCAACTGGGAGTCTCAGCTAAGGTTATTCCCTTTGATTCTTGGGAGCCTCCCCATCCCAGGTATCTGGTATGTCCTCCAGATGACCCCCACCTCCCACACCCCCACCAGTTGCAGATTTCCTTTCATTCTCATGGTCATCTAGTCCTGTCACCTATCTGTCCCCACACCTGATCCTGAGACGCTACCCCCATTCCCCTCCCTAGTCCTCTCTTGCACCCAGTTATCTCCCTCCATCTGCCTCCTAAGACTATTTTATTCCCACATTTTAAGTAAGATTCAAGCATTCTTGCTTGGGCCTTCCTTCTTGTTTAGCTTTTTTGTGTCTGTGGAGTGGAGTGTGGGTCTCCTGTATTTTATGACTAATATTCACTTATAAGTGAATATATACCATGCATGTCGTTTTGGGACAGGGTTACTTCACTCAGGATGATATCTGCCTGAAAGTTCATGATGTCTTTGGTTTTAGTAGCTGAATACTATTCCATTGTATAGATGTACTACATTTTCTTTATCCATTCTTCAGTTGAGGGACATTTGCTTGTTTCTAGTTTTTGCCTATTAGGAATGAAGCTGCTATGAACATAGGTGAACAAGTGTCTCTGTGGGGCATTTTTTGGGTATATGCCCAGGAGTGTTATAGCTGGGTCTTGAGGCAGAACTATTTCCAGTTTTCTGAGAAACCACCAGACTGATTTCCAAAGTGGTTGTCCAAGTTTGCTCTCCCACCAGCAATGGAAGAATGCTCCCCTTGCTCCACATCCTCGCCAGCATGTGCTATCACTTGACTTTTTGATCTTAGCCGTTCTGGCAGGTGTCAAGTGGAATCTCAGAGTCCTTTTGATTTGCATTTCCCTAATGATGGGAATTGCGCTACATCTGTAATTGCTTTTAGTAAGATGGCCATTTTCACTATGTTAATCCTACAGATCCATGAACAATTTGAGCTCTTTCCATCTTCTGATATCTTCCTTAGTTTCTTTCTTTAGCAACTTGAAGTTCTTGTCATATAGATCTTTTACATGTTTGGTTAGAGTTACACCAATATACTTTATATTATTTGTGGCTATTGTAAAGGGTGCTGTTTCCCTAATTTCTTTCTCTGCCCATTTATCATTTGATTAAAGGAGGGCTACTGATTTTTTTTTTTTTTTTTTTAGTTAATTTTTTTATCCAGCCACTTTGCTGAAGGTGTTTATCAGCTGTAGGAGTTTTCTGGTAGAATGTTTGGGGTTGCTTATGTATACTATCACATCATCTGCAAAAAGGGATACTTTGACTTCGTCCTTTCCAATTTGTATCCCCTTGATTTCCTGTAGTTGTCTTATCGTATTCCTAGATGTTTTTGTTTCGTGCCAGGAATTTTTTAGATTTAACTTTTTCTTTGACTATGCATCGATTTCTTCTATTGTATCTTCTACACCTGAGATTCTCTCTTCAGCTCCTGTATTCTGTTGGTGATGCTTGCATCTGTTGTTCCTGTTCTCTTCCCTGGGTTTTCCATCTCCAGGATTTCCTCAGTTTGTGCTTTCTTTATTGCTTCTATTTCTACTTTTAGATCTTGAACAGTTTTATTTATTTCCTTCACCTGTTTGATTGTATTTTCCTGTATTTCTCTAAGGGATTTATTTGTTTCCTCTTTCATGGCTTCTACCTGTTTGATTTTATTTTCTTGTATTTCTTTATGGGATTTATTCATTTCCTCATTAAAGGCCTCTATCATCTTTATAAGATTGGATTTAAGGTCATTTTCTTGTGCTTTGGTTGTGTTAGGATATGTAGGGCTTGCGCTAGTAGGGTAGCTGTGCCCTCAGTTTTTGTTGATTGTGTTCTTTTGAGGGCCTTTAGCCATATGGATGGATTTAGTCCCTGGATTTCCTGCTGAGGCATTGGGAGGGGCCTAATCTCAATGACCCTAGTGTGGCGGACCTCTGATGAGTAGTGTCCTTGGGCTGTATGGTTTCAGATCAGCAGGTTTCATGAAGACCGGCTGAGAGGTGGCGTGAGAATAGGGTCCATTGCGATAGCAGGCTGCTCAGGGAAGCTGGGAGTGCCCCAGAGGACTCAGTGGGTAGAAAAGTTGGGTGTGGATGGGTGTGTGCTCTGATGATGGTGGTGGTGGAGAGGTGGCAGAATAATGGAGGTCCGCAGAGGATAGCGGGCCACTCCAGCAGCTAGGCACGCCCCAGAGGGCTCTGCAGGCAGGAAAGAATGTGCTAATTTGTAGGGAAGAATCCTAGCTTGGCTCAACCACGTAGACCATTGTGTTTACAGAGGTGGAGGACCTTCCAGATGTCTGCTGCATTGTACTTCCCTCTTACTGAAATGAGAAGTGATTAAGATGCTCTTTCAGCCAAGGGATTTGGTCAGAGTGGCACTTGGAAAAGAGCTTTACTGGAATATGGAGCGGAAGGGACCAGAGTGGATGCAGACAGGTGGTGGGTAGGCTAGCCCATCAGCATAGCCAAGAAATGACCATGATTGACTCTGGCAGTTTAAAAGGAGGTGGTGGGAAACTGAACACATTCAGAAAGTAACTGGAGATGAAACTAAGAGGATGACATCAGTAATGGAGATGAAGGAAAGGTGGCATAAAGCCACAGAGGCAGAAGGCAGAAAGTCACAGACGGCTTCCTCCGGTGAAGCTTGAAGCACCGCAGCACTGAGACAGAAACAGAACAGACCGAGAGCAAGGCTATGAAGCTTGGCTGCTGATATGTGACCTGCGTAAGGGAACTGCTGTCCTGTGCCCTGTCCAGTGGGGCTTGTGTTTCTTCTGGTCCCAGCACTAGTTAAATTGTAACACATGAGTTAAATTATAACCATTTTGCGGAAAGGTATTTTGAAACTGTTTCTCCAGTGATGTTGACCCTGTTTGACAAAGCCTATAAATATTGCTATTGATAGGTGTATTTTCCACAGATGCTTCTTCCTAAGGTTTCTGGACTCTGAAAGTTTCTTATTGGCAAATCTATGTAGGCAGCATCATGTGCAGATATAATGCACCAGCCGAACGTTCAAGTAAGCAGAGTCCCCAGGAACAGAAACTACCAAAGTGTAGGTGATTTCTCTGCCCCAAGCAAGCCTGGCCAATGGCCATTTTTCCATTCCTCATCCCTCACATGCTTCTGTATCATAGCACCTTGCTAAACTGTACTTACTTGTGGTCTTCATAAGGAGCCAGGGAGTGGCACTTGACTCTGACACTCCAGTACCCAGCACGGTACACTGTTAATGTCCCTCGCTTCCTCTGCAGTTCCACTGTTCAAGCCACTCAATTCATCTCTGCTTTTACATTTTCTCCTGAAAACTCTATGATGAACAAGTTAATTTTTAAAAGATCAGGTATCTTTCCTACATCATGTTAGCTAGAGTGATGGGAGAATAACCTACAGCGTTTAAATCACTGTTTACACATCACCAGAGAGAATGCAAAGGCCCACAAGACAGGTAGCTCTGGAGCTGACAGTGACTTGTCTATGGAATTGGGGTAGAGATCTTCTGAAGATCACATTTGCAGACTGAAGAACTGTACTGTTAGAGGCATCACAGCATCTTTGCTCTGAAACAGCCTGCGTGTTGAAAGCTGCTACTTTGACTGTAGGTGGGACGAGGTCCTACTGGGACTCACTAGTGTCAGAGTAGTCACACAGGCTCAAACACAGTGTGAGGGTGGAGTATTTATTAAATAGTCAATAGCAGCAGGCTCCATCTTAATATGTCAAGAAGCCGCTGCCCTGCCCTGTCTTCCAGGCCACCTGTGGTCAGTGCTGGATTGTGATGGTAAGTGAGTTTGATCGGGTGCTTTCCTTCTTGATAGAGGCTCCTGTCCCTGGAGTGATGACCTTTGAGACAATAACCTTACCCTTCAGATCTCGACAGAAACCATTGTGAATATTGGCCCTCAAATCTGTCAGTGCTACAGCATGCCTGATGTTCTCAGACATCTCATATGAATACGGGTATTGACAATAGCATGACTTCATGGAAAAATGAGCCAAGAACTGAAAACTAAATTTCTGTTGCAGAAACCAGATAAATTGCAGGATAGTTTATAATGTTTACAGAAGTGAGTCAATCCATCTTTCTGTTCTCACAAAGGAGCTATAGCAACGCTGTGGTTCTAAGCAGACCTTCAGCTTTTACCCATTTTGGGCCCATTTTCTCTGAGCTTCTCATTTCAGAAGTGGAAGTAATACCACGAAACGCCTTCCAAGGCACTATTTGATACAACACATGCACACATGTTCTGCTGTGCCTGGCACACGGACAATGCTCAATTTGTAATCCAGTTGTTCCCTTACACTTTCCTGCTGGGCTATATTTATTTGCTGGTCTTTAGACAGGCTCTTGCTATGTTGCCCAAGCTAGCCACAATTCACTAAGAAGACTAGTTTCCAACTCAGGATTCTCGTGCCTCAACCCTCTGAGTGCTGAGGTTATGATTCTGTGCCATCTCATGCAGCTAATACCATGTTTTCAGAGAAAGAGTTTTTGATATTTCGTTTTTAACACATCAATTTGCTTATTGGCCTCATATATAGATAGCATTTACTCCATCTGGATTAAATAGTCATAAATAATTTGCCCTTAAGTACAACAAGAGACTAGTCTTCATAGGCAAAGGCACGTAAAGAAAATCCTAAACTCAGAATGGTGGGGAGGCAAAGGCTGGTGGCTCCCTGTGGGTTCAAAGGTTATCTTGGTGTACGCAGTAAGACCTCTCTAAAAGGAGAGGGGTGGGGAGGGAGGGGAAAGAAAGTAAGTCCTGTGTCTGCCATCTGTCGGGATATCTTTGGGACTTGCTCATGTGCCCCCAGGAGTTTTACTGAATTCTGCAGCAGTCCATACCCACTTCCTTTCTGTAATGCTTTGGGTGTTAGGTATGATGGTGGTGCTCACCCAGAGTCTGGCTGTGTAGTCCAGACTGGCCTGCAAACTGGCCTCATGCAATCCCATTGCCTCAGCCTCTTGGACAGGAACCACAGGCAGGCGCCATGATACCTGGCTTGCTTTGGTTCTAAGCTCAACCTTCTGCTTGTTATGTTATATTGTTGGAAACAAAATATTCCCTGCCACTGATCATATTTTCTTCCTTTTGAGAAGCTAGACATGGAATGTATGCTCTCACATGAATAGTGTTTGGACAGCATTGAAGAGCAACATGGAAATGTAACAGTCACAAGAACCTGACTATGTAGAAGGAGCAAGGAATAGAAGCCTAGAGAAGCAGTGAGCTGCAAGACTGTAAATACAAGCACAAACAGAGCATTCTTTCAGGGCGGGTTTCATCCAAATATGTGTGCTCAATACTGACGCTCTATATTGGGTCTTGTGCTACAAGGGAAAATGTAGCCTCTGTCCCTAAGATGTTCCTTCAGGAGATCCACAAGCATTGTGTTCTACAATGCAAATTGATAATGGGCTCATAAAAAAAAAATGTGCCAGTCATGACTGGCACACCCATGCTAATTGTCCTTGCATAAAAGACCCTGGGAATTCTGCATTCATACTTGCTGTGGTGACTATGCACCATGATTCTTTGGTCTAGACCTCAAAAATTATTTCTATGAATTAGTTTGCATTCACGTTGGTTTTAAGTTTAAAGATATAAACTTACATGAAACACAAAGCTGTCTTTTTATTCCCGCATGCTGGGAGGACCTGAGCATGCCTCTGTTTATCAGTGACAGCTAGGCTACAGTTAATGAGCCAAAATGAAAGCCATGGCCCGGAGCGTGCCAGGCTGTGATACATCATAACACCTTAACTGCACACAGTTATTCAGCATTTCCCAGTGGTAGAGTTTAGGCAGCGCAGGGTACAGCTGAGCACAGAAGGAGGGGGTCTCTGGTGTCCTTACAACTGCACAAACAGCACGCTGAGCATGGTGAGTGCTCATGCAGGAAACAGGGACAGTCAGTGTGGATCAGGTCTGCATTGTGGTGAGAGAAGGCTGTGCAGACAGAAAATAACCACGAGGAGTTAGTGTAGAGATGGGATACAATAGAAAGAAGCCGTAAGTGGGCAAGAGCATGCAGTGGAGAATCTGTCTCTTGTGCAGGGACTATAAACAGAGGACCCTCTTTCTGAGAACAGCACGGAAGGGGGAGTCTGAAATACCGTATATATTAGTCCAAAACTCACAACAAAAAGTCCAAAGAGGGACGAGGGCTGTGGCTCGAATACCTGCTTAGCACAAAGGAGGCCAAGTTCCATCCCCACTGCATCAACCAGGCTCTGGGGAGGTGGAGACAGAAGAATCAGAAATGCAGTCATCCTCCACTACATAGTGAGTCTAAGGACAGCCTACAGTAGGTGGAACCCTGTCACATAAGTAGTAGGAAGAAAACAAGGGCGATATGTTGGATACAATGGTGCAGTGGTGAGGCGCCCCTTGGAGAGCTGGGATGTGCAGGAAGTTTGACCAAGCGTACCCCCACAGGCTGCCTGTGTGTGTCAGGCTGTGAGACGCCTCTGCGGAAACACAGCCCAGGGGTGGGGGTTGGGCCGGGGAAGAGCTGGGAACAAAGTGGAGGCCAGCATGTGGGGCTGAGAGGAAGGGAAGGCGCATTGCGGGGGGTGGGGGGGGGTGGGGGGGGAGTGTTGGTCTTGGCAGGACTGTGGTTCGTGGCCTGGTCGTCAGCTAGCTGCATTGGTTGGGTGGTTGCCATGGCTGAGAACACTGGGATGCTTTCAGCGGGAGGCCAGACAGTGGCTTTTTAGACGAAGGCAGGTTCCATTGTTCCCCATGGTGGATGAAGAGAGACAGTCCAGGGTTTCATTGGGTTTATTGTCACAGCAGAGAGTATCGTGGGTGAGACCGTACCTCAGGGAGGGGCGAGACTGAAATAGTAACTGGGAAGGGGAGTTGCTAAGCCTCTAGGTGCATTAACATGGGGATGTCTTGAGGCTACATGACCACACCTCTCCCTGAGGAGGGACTTGAGGGGCGTTCCCTTTTTACTTGACCAAAATGTCACAGACCTATGCAGAGATATAGGCATGTGTCAGGAGCTGTTTCTCGGAGCATTGGTAAACGCCTGCCGTCCCTTATAGGCTGCCCCCTGCTGGAGACAACCTATTGGGCCCACGGGGTTCAAACCTTAGCTCTACCAGAAACCAGACTGCCATACACAGCCCCACAGTGATGCGGAGAAGGAAGGAAAATCCAAAGAAGTCAGACTTGGCTGTTCCTGCCCTGCAGGTACTGCCACTCTTAAGCAGCCGAGCAGCTTCATGTTGCCCCTTTGGTAGCCTCCTATCCTAGCAAATAGAAGGTGTACTTGTTGTCTTCCTAAGGCTTTGCTATGGGAATCCTGAAAGACTGACATCAGAGCAGGGCAGGGCAGAGACCAGAGAGCTGTCATGACTGCAGCCAACTTCACAGCCCCTGAATGATCCAGGCGATCTGGGTCCTCAGTAGTGCTCTACAACAATGCTGGGCTCCCAGGGGCATATCTGAAGTAAAGTTTAAAATCTTTCTAGAAGATTATTCTTATACACCTAAAATGATTTCTACTGGCAATTAAAAAAAAAAAAATATCCGTGTATAGAATGTAATCTAAAGCAGTCAGTGATTTTAAAACAGATGACAACATGGACCAAGAACCAGGTGAAACAGGAGGGAATAAAGTCAGCTCTAGCTGCCACAGGTACTAGTTTGTCCAAATAGACAGTAAATCAGCTAGACTTGTCATGTTCAGGAGAAAAGGGCTTCAAACATGTTTAAAAAATAAGATGCCCAATGTGAAAAAGAACCAAACATTCTAAAGCTCAGTAGTGTACAAGTTAGCAGCAGATCTGCATACAGCAGTGTTAAAAGGATCTGTGAGTTGGGCTTTACGCCAAAAGAAAATAACTCAAGAGATACAAGGACAAGACGTGTCCTTGCTGCCATTCCTTTTGCTAGGATGAAATAACCCTGGAAACTCCCAGGAAAGAAGGGGTGATTGTATCTCACAGTTGATGGTGCCGATAACAATGCAGTGAGCTTTCAAACCAACTACAGTTATGAAGTTCATTTTCAAATTAAGAAACAGAAAACAGCTGGGTGTGGTGGTACATGCCTTTAATGCTAGCACCTGGAAAGCAGAGGTGGGTAGGTCTCTAAGTTAGAGGCCAGGCTGTTCCACATAGTGAGTTCCAGGTCAGCCACAGCTACAAATGATTGTTAAAATGCAGGAAGAGTGAGTAACAAGCTGAGATAAATCCAGGAAATGATGGAGAAAGCCAGGGATAGTGCATACCTGTAACCTCAGAGGATTGGGAGCTCATGGCTGTCCTTGGCTACAGGGAATTCTGTCTCAAAGAATGAAGAAATGGTACAGTGCAAATAAAACCTGTAGGCAGTGATGAGGATGAAAGAAGCAGCAGGAATGCCCACCCAATGTGTACCCAGCAGCCTCCAGTGTTAGTGTAAAAAACCTGCTGTGTTACTGAGAAACCTCACAGCTCTCAGAGGGTCTGTTGGCACAGGCTGAGGAAATTCCTTACACCAGTTCCCCATCTGAAGTCTTTCCATCAAAGGTTTCAGTCAACGTAGAGGCAACAGAGAAAATGAGTACAGCACAGAAGCCATCTGAGAAGCCATACTCACGTGCATTTTATAATAGCAGCACAGACAAGCTCAGGGGAAAGTAGCCAGACACAAAAACCAAATGATTTATGGTCCTATTTTTGTTAATGCGTGTGCTGGGGAAGCTAGCCTGCACCCTTGGAAAGTAGGACAGTGGTTTCTTTTGGGGCAGAGATGCCTGAGGCTGGCTTCATATGCAAGAACATCTACTAGGATGTTGGCATTTTCTGTTTATGTTTTGCAACAGTCTCATTTGTAGTTCCAGCTGGTCTGGCCCCGCTTTAGGAACAGGCGGCCTTGTAGCTTACAGAGACCCACCCGCCTCTGCTTCCAAGATGCTAGCATTAAAGGCATGTTCCATCACACCTGGCTGCTTTCTGTTTCTTAATTGAATATGAATTTCACAGCTGTAGTTGACTTGAAAGCTTCCTGTACTGTGCACTCCAGTTCATTTTTCTGCATGCACACAATACATTAAGAGACTTTTAAACTAGGCATGGGTGACATAATCCCAGAATTTGTAAGATGGAGGTAGCAGGATTAGGAGGTTAGGCAGTTTAAGACCAGTCTGTGCTGTCTGATAATAGTATTTTTAAGGTAACTAATAATTTTAAAGGTAAAAATAATAACTATATGTACTGGCTAGTTTTGTGTGTCAACTTGACACAAGCTGAAGTTATCACAGAGGAAGGAGCTTCAGTTGAGAAAATGCCTCCATGAGATTCAGCGGTAAAGCATTTTCTCAATTAGTGAGCAAGGGGGGAGGACCCCTTGTGAGTGGTACCATCTGTGGACTGGTAGTCTTGGGCTCTATAAGAGAGCAGGCTGAGCAAGCCAGGGGAAGCAAGCAAGCCAGTAAGGAACACCACTCCATGGCCTCTGCATCAGCTCTTGATCCCTGACCTGCTTGAGTTCCAGTCCTGACTTCCTTTGGTGATGAACAGCAGCATGGAAGTGTAAGCTCAATAAACCCTTTCCTCCCCAACTTGCATCTTGGTCGTGATTTTTGTGCAGGAATAGAAACCCTGACTAAGACACTATATAAAACAATAGCTTTTGTCTAGAAGCCAGAAGAATGCATAATTAGGTTTGTCTAGGTAACAGATTACAGGTGTTTGTGTTTAGGTGAGCTAGTTGTATATGCCTTTAGACCTAGCTACTCAGGAGACTGAAGCAGGAATACTGGAGCCCACATAGTCAGATTTTTTTTTTTTCTTTTAAAAGCAACTCTAGACTCTGAAGAGATGACTCAATTTGTTCCTAAAATCATGTTAATAAGCAATTTGAAATCAGAAGGATATGATCTAAACCTGAAAAGGCTTTCCAGCGGTTATCTGGGGGTAAGTTAGTATTGTAGTGAGGTTTTGCAGAAGCAGGTCTTGTTAGGCATTTTGTGTTTTGCTGTCTTCCATGTTGTTCAGTCCATTTCTAAACCCCACTCAGTCTGGCACTGCCCCTTGGGAATTGCACAGCACTTAGCATGCATTGTCCCCTAGAGGGACCACAACAGCCAACACAGATGCAAATCCACTCTTGGGATAAAATAGAAATTAATTGAAGAAGAAAGAGTCTATAATTTAAGCATAGTTAGCTTGGGGAGGAAGCTGTAGCTCTCAGATTTGCTGGTTTCTGTGCCAGTCATCATAGCTCTGGTGTCTGCTCAGCTGCCGTGTCACTGAGTTTGTGTTTTTGCATGTTTATTTATTACAATATAAGCTCTAACACCTCCCCCCCCACCCCCGCATTATCTGCTGCCTGCTTCAGACCCTTCATCTGTTGGTGTTTAAATTCAGTGTTGAGATTTTGAAAGAAATACTCCACAGCAGATGAATTGTGCCTTTGCTGCAGAGATTCTGCCGCATGGATTACAAGCTCTGTTTCTCTATGCTTGAATAAACTCCATCAAAAGCACATTATCCCCACGTCTGTGGCCAGCTGCCTAATTGTATCTGCTGTAGCCGCACGCTGGTGGGACATGATACCAGAGGAGAACAGAAATGATGAATTACCCCCGCAGGTGATAGTGATCATGATGATTTTTAATTTCCTTCTTCCTCCTATAGTCTAGACTGGCTTCATTTCACTGGCTGCTATCTTCTTCCTTGCGCACATGGGTGTCCCTATGTAAAAAGACCCACCTCACTGGCACACATGAAAAAGTCATTTGTTTAATTCTAAGTCATTATTCCTCAAATGTATGAATGTAAAATGAACTGCTTACTTTTATGCATTTAAAGTAAATAAGCAAAAATGTGGCTTAAAACGTTTTTGTTTTCAATGATTCTGTTATAACTGCTTTGCCTTTCTTTTGCTCTGTAACACCCACAAGAGGCATGAGGAGCTCCCTCTGAAACTGTTCTGGTGCTCAGGGAATGTTCTGCACTATAAGGCCATACACACTGACTTCCCCACATGCCTCAAATGTCAGACTCAAGATTCTGGTAATGTCAAGAGTGGTCGCCTGTCCTAGAAATCACTGTTGGCCGATCTTTGCTCCCATGCTGTCTTCATCACTTCAGTCTCACTCTTTACCATGGTGGTTATTGGTAGCTGCCCATTCTCCCTCTTAGCCTCAGAGACTTAGAGCTAAAGTTTGCTGACTGATAGAGCACAGTGGCGGGGGGTGGGGGTGGGGGGGGCATGATTTAATTATGGCCCTGACTTTGTAGATGAGTCAGCTACCTTTGATGCTTGATTTTCGTGGCTCTTCCTCCCAAGCAGTCACCAGTGCTGCTGCTGACAGACGTCTAAGGGAAATGTGCTCTGTGCCTGCCTTCTGAGCCACCTGATCTGTCTATGTGCTTATGAAGCTCAGCTCCAGTCATTTACTGCTATTACCTAAAAGTCATGTTTCCAGTTCTTTGTGGTGGTGGTTGCTTCTTGTGTTTGAGTGACTTCCAAGGGAGAATACAGTTCATTGAAATTAGCATCTGAAGTCAGGTGTACTGGTGTATGCCTTTAATCCCAGCACTTAGGAGGCAGAGACTGGAGGATCTCTGCGTTTGAAGCCAGCCTGGTCTACAGAGAGAGTTCCAGGACAGCCAGGGCTACACAAAGAAACTCTGTCTGGGAGGGGAGGGGATGGATTAGCACTTGAAGACCTAAGACATCCTGCCATGGTGGCAGCAACAGGATGGTGGAACCGTAATTGAAAAGCAGTTTCTAGACAGAACAGTTTTGTTCTCAAAGCAGCTGACAGTTGATTGAAAGCAGCACTCTGCCCAAATTGCCCTGCAGAAATACAAGATCCAGCCATAGTTCAGCTGGCTTCCACAACTGCATTTCAGGTTGAGTCTTTTCTTTCTACCTCTAGAGTCACATCTCTAGTAATCCCCGAGTGCCTGAAACCCTAGACAGTACCCAAACCAATGTAACCCATGTACTGTCTGCACATACATGCACGCCTCCAGTAAGGCAACAACATACCTCCAAAGCAGGATGGGAGGGTAGCAGCAATGACCTGGGCAATGGTAATACTATAAGAACTTACTTTAAATGTGCTTATTTCTAGAATGTTTTATTTACTATTTTTAGACTACAGTTGACCTTGAGTAACTGAAATTAAAATAAATAAATAAAACACTGGGGCTGGAGAGATGGCTCAGTGGTTAAGAGCACTGACTGCTCTTCCAGAGGTCCTGAGTTCAATTCCCAGCAACCACATGGTGGCTCACAACCATCTGTAATGGGATCTGACGCTCTCTTCTGGTGTGTCTGAAAACAGCGACAGTGTACGCATATACATTAATAAATCTTGAAAAAAAAAAAGAAAAAAAAACACGATAAGGACAGATTACTAAATAGCCAATAAGAAGGGAGACTCGGGGCATTCTAGATCTTGTTGTATCTAAGAACAAAATCCAGCCCCAGCTCTTGGACTGAGTCATGAGGAGCATATGTTCAGGGCTATCCCAAGCTACATGAGACCCTATCTCAAACAGGATCCCAGAAACTCCCCCTTTGGCTTTCCGCAGCCAGTGTGTTCTATATTTTCAGTCATGGGAAAGCTCACTAAAGAGCCGACTGTCTGTAGATGGTGTTCATCTTTTCCTAAGTCCTCTCTGTCTTTTTAGTCTCAGTCTCAAGCTGCTACTGAGAAGACAAGTCTGACTGAGGAAGCAGAGACAGATGCAGTTTCTAGAAAGTGGAGCAGGTCTAGAGGCTTCCAAATGCTGGTCACCAAAGCAACATAAATACTTCTTCCTTCTTTGTTTTTGTTACCCAAAATCATCAGCGTTTCCTTCACTGTTTATGGTAGGGTAGGTGGATTAGCTTCATCTTTGATTTTTAGCTAAAATTCATAGATAACTGTCTGGGGTAACAGACAGTTCTAAGGTATCTTTGTACTTCCAGAGCCCTCTTTAGACGAGTATTCTGACATCACTGCAACTGTCCTGCCAGGTGATTAATTGACAGTCTGCTTTTATAAAAAGCAGAGTTAGGGAAATGGTTTTCTTTGTGACTTTTTTAATGCATCTTAGATTTGAACTGTACTTTCTCTTCCCTCTTTCTGCTCTCTCTTTATTGAAAAATGTTACTGTGATGGTGTTATCTGGGGGAGAGGTGACTCTTCCCGGTCAGCCCATTTTTTCTACATAGGAGACTGTCGTTGATTGGCCCAGCCTTTGGGGAGAGCTGAGACACAACGGCAGTACTTGAAGTATAGGTCTGTGTAATGCTACAGGTAAAAGGAATAATATTCACATTTACCTATTTCCTATAGCTGATATGTCTTTTAGAAATGTCAATACAGACAAATACAGCAAACATGAATAATCCAAAGTTGTCACCGCCATCCCTAGTGAGCATCTTCACAAGTGCATTGTGGTCACACATTGGGTGTGCCTGCCACCCAGTAGTGTGTTCTGATTGTTTCTCCAGTCAGTAGTCACCTAAGGAAAACATCTCTCTGCCCACACACTGAACACCAGTCTGAGTTTTCTACACATCTTCCCATTTGTAGACCCCACCTAGATGTCCTGTGATTTAATTTCTGAACTATTTGGCTTAGCAGATTCCACATGTTAAGATCTGTGATGGTTTGTATATGCTTGGCCCAGGGAGTGGCAATGTTTGGAGGTGTGACCTTGTTGGAGCAGGTGTGCCACTGTGGGTGTGGGCTTTAAGACCCTCCTCCTAGCTGCCTGGAAGTCAGTATTCTGCTAGCAGCCTTCAGATGAAGATGTAGAACTCTCCACACCATGCCTGCCTGGACTCTGCCATGTTCCCGCCTTAATGATAATAATGAACTGATCCTCTGAACCTGTAAGCCAGTCCCAATTAAATGTTGTCCTTTATATGAGTGCCTTGGTCCTGGTGTCTGTTCACAGCACTAAAACCCTAAGACAAGGTCTCAGTCTGAATAGCCCCACACTTCAGAGATCATTCATCAGTGGTAGATTCCCACTGTGCCTGTGTAGCTAGCCTTCCTCAGCAGTTTGCTTTTTCCAGAGTCTTGTGTTAGACACAAAGAATGAATGGAAAGGCCCCAGCCCCAGAGCTGCCTTTGTCACACAGGCAGTGTGAACCATTCCCCTAGTACATGGATGTATCCCCCAGCCTCCTCCTTAAGGATTTTTAATGAAGATTCTATTGTTGATTAATCTTTAGCTATCAGTACTTGACTCAGTCCTTGGTCCTCTCTCCCTTCCCAGGGGAAGATTGTATCTAGCCATTTTCCTAATTTTCTAAATAAACCAGCCTTTAAAACAAACAACAACAATAAATCATTTGATTGTTATCCGTTTTTTAAATCTCTATTCATTTCTTTTGGTGAATCATTAATGTAGAAAGGACAATGACTTAGTTAGTTAATCCTAACTACATAATGCTAGCTTTGTTTAAGAGACAGCTAAAATGTTTGAGAGCTATATAAAATGGAGGAGCTGGGTGAGAATTCTAGAAATCCTAGTAATGCCTCAGCCATCCTTTTAAACAGATTGCAGCCTGATAGGGCAGAGTGCGATCAGCATGGTAAGTGGTGGACTCAAGTTGTATCTGCTCATCACCACCCAGCAAATCTTTAATGAATTCTGTAGACCAGGCACCAGGAATATAGCCGTGAGCAAGGCAGGCGTCCAGGAATACACTTATGAAAGCAGCCAGCTACATCTATGAAGGTACCATAGGAATTTGAGACACAGGGATTTGTTATAGAAGCTCATTGTAGCCTCATGGCTCTCTAGGGTAGGCTGTGTCTGAGAACCTCCACTCTGTGATTCTGTTTGGCAGAAGTATCAGCAGCATTTCCATCCCTCTTAGTGTCTAAAATATAATGAACTTGAAGGTTAAGTATTGGATCTGCTTTGGACTCAGTGTGAATTAGCCCTCAAAGATCAATAAAATTCCACATTCTCTGCAAAAGCAACAGAGCACACAAATTGGCCTGACGGTGATTTTTTTCAATAATCAATGTCTTGTTTTTAGCACTTTGTAAGTTTAATTTAATGCCAGTTTTGAAAACAGATTAAGTCCACCTAATCTATTATGAAGGAAAACAGAATAGTAGCATTTAAGTTTTAAAGAAACAGAGGCAGAATTGGGCTGCAGAGATGTCTTGGTGGCTAACAGCATGTTCAGGGATCGAGGTTTGGTTCTCAGCAGTCACATACAGCAGCTCACAACCCCCTGTAAGTCCAGCTGAGGGGATCTGTGCCCTCTTCTGGTTGCCACAGACATCAGGCACACCTACTGAAGCGACCAAGGTGAGGCCATCCCGGTCGACTCCCATTTTGTGTTTGCTTAGACAGTTCTCAGCCCTCTACCTCCTGTCCCCTACAGTCATGCCTGCCTTGGCAGCATATTTGAGGTTTCCATGGCTTTGAGTATGGTCCAGATGTATTAACCAAAATAATTTGCAAGGTGTGTATAAAACAACTACTATCCTGTGCAGACATGAATGTTTCAGTTACTCTTACCCTCATTGAACTTTGATGTATCTGGGTGGGTTTTGCCTTTAGAAATCCTGAGTTTAGGCACCAAGAGGCTTTCCAAAGGCTCAAGCCCACCTTGGTCTGACCATTAATAAAAAAGACCGAAAACTTTCAATTGGCTTAATCAGCATGGTTGTCAATTATCTCATGTTAATCATTACCATATGGTCCCCATATATACATGCAATCATACATACATATAAAATAAATATAAATCTTTTTTCAAAGGTGAAATATATATTTATCCAAATGTGTTAGTTTTTTCTAGAGACTTTATGTTGTCCCATTAAGTCTTAGAGTTAATTTTAATGTTTTTCTTCATATATATAAGGATATTTTTATAACATGGTTTTATTTGGGTACTGTGACTTATGCTCATTATACTTTTAAAAAGTAGTTAACATTTAAAAATTATATCTAATAATTCCATCACAAAACTATTGTAATTTGCTTTAAATTTGGTGAACTAGATGAGAAAAAATTAAATGAGTGGCATAAAAGAGCACTTCTGCTGTAAACCAAACCAGAGTGTAGCCATGAACTTGTAGATCCAGGTTTCTGTGAGTCACAGTGTGGTGCAGACTCTGACTGGTGCTTCTGGTCTTTCTCAGCTTGCCCTCCCTCCAGCTGTCTGAAGTCTGAGGAAAGCTGGAGGGCTCAAGATGGCTGCCCTGCTGTCTACCAGCATTTTAGCATAGCCAGGCCTCTGTTCCTAGCCTCTCACCTTGAGCAGTCTGGCATGAGCATTTCTCTGATAAACCATTTACTGATTGTTTGATTAGCCTTATTATGTTAATTAAACTATTACACTGTTCTATGGGGAAAAGCCAATCATATTCTTCATTTTACTTACAACATCTTTTTCTGAAAAACTAGTGACAAGTGAGTTTGTGTGGTGTCTGCTCTGAGATAGTTTCTAGTTTGTAAGGTCTTAGAAGACTGAGTGGTCAATGACTACATCAGGTCATTTCTGTAATGATCAATTACATTGCTTTTTTTTTTTTTTTTTAACATCACAGGCAGTTACTGGGTACTTTGATATATATTTTGAGAAGAATTGCCACAACAGGGTAAGTATCATGAGTTTTTCATAAGGATTAATTATACAGAGTACTGTGTTAGATTTGTGCCCCAAGGTGTTTGGTCAGAAGCATTTTGCTGTTGTAAGCAATTGCAGCTTATATTTGATACAGTAGATTAATGTACCATGACATTAAAAATCATATACTTCATTAGATACTTTTGAACTTCACCAATGCAGGTCGTGTTTTCCACTGGCCCCCAGAGCACCAAGACACACTGGAAACAGACAGTATTTCTGCTGGAAAAGCCTTTTCCGGTTAAAGCAGGTGAGAAAGCAAGCACAGGCAAAACATTGCCTTCATTCTGGGGAACCACTGGTCACTCAGACGTCAGTTTACTTAGAAGAACATAGCAGATGCTGAGGTTAGAGGTCTCAGAGCTACCCGCCTGCATGTGTTTAAAGTATCTTAGTATTGATTCCAAACATATTTTAGGGGCTAGAAAGATAGCTCAGCTGTCAATAGCACTTGCTGCTCTTTAAGTGGACCCAATTTTATATTCCAGCATCCATATCTCGTAGCTCACAGCACCTATAAGTTCAACACCAGCATTCTCTTCTGATCTTTGCAGACACCCACATATACATAGTATACTGACAGATAGACACAGACAGACAGGCGCACACACACACATAGCTTGAAAATCCATGCTTAGAAAAGTTTCCAGTTTTAAGTCATATGAGGTTTATTGCTTGTTTGGCTTTTGTTTTGCTCTGGTTTTAGGTGCTAGGGATTAAACCTATGGTTTCACACATGCTAGGTAAGCATTCAACCACTGAGTCTAGCCCTTAAGTCTAATTTTACCTTCTAAAATAAAGAAAGAATATTTATATACCTCAAAACTGTCACAAAATAATTCATAAAAACTAAGATTTATTTTATTATTTTATGTGTACGTGATATTTGTTTGGAAATATGTATGTGTGCTATATACATACATATGTCGGTGGAGATAGGGAGATGCCGTCGGAGCCCCTGGAAGTGGGGTTACATATATGGGTGCTAGGGCCAGGTCCTCTGCGAGAACATCAAGTGGACTTAGCTGCTCAGCTATCTTTTCAGCCTTCAGAAAATGTTTCTTTAATCAATAACTAGTAAATGATATCATGCAGATATAACTAAGAGAAAATGTTTTATTTCCTTAGTGACTAAACCACTATTAGCAATTAATGTATGAGACATACTCAGTGGTTACTATACTTGGAGCAACTTCATATAAAGAATTGCACTAAAGGAAAGAAAGCAACTCTGCAGATATGTGCTGTTGCTTCTTCAGCTTCTCTTCGTGTTTGTTGTAACTACTCACACCTTTAAACCTCACATAAATGTGGTGGTACTGGAGGGGTCTTTTACACATTCAGTTTCTCTCATTTTTTAAATATGTTTATACATACATTACATACCTGACACAGATTTGTTATTGTTTTTGATGTAAGGTCTTACTCTACAACCCAGGATAGGTTCAAGCTCAGAGCAATCCTCCTGTCTCAACTTTCTGCATGCTGGCTGCTCTAGCTCTTCTTGCACGTAGCTGCCATATTTACTTCCCTTCTGTCTGCCATCATTCAGCTTGGTTTTCTGTGACCATGTGCTGAGAGATGGGGAGGGGGTATGCAGACTTGAGTGTCCAGCAGGAGCGTGAGATCTCCTGTGCTGGATGGTAAGTGGTTTAAATGGGACAGTTGTTCAGACTTTGGAGTAGCAGGCTGCAAAGGGGTTCAGTGTCAGGGATAGTTAATGCTACTTTTAAAAATTGAGGAATCTGTTCCAGTGTTAGGATTTGATGAAGCTGAGTGGCGGCTGCATATTACCATTGTGCTAATGCTAAGCTCGGTGTCCTTCTACTTCCTGACCCTGAGGTGGCTTTGATTTCACTGTTGCTGCAGAATGGAAGGGGGTGCAGACGAAACTGTTAGGGGAAGGCTGCGCCTTGCTGGCACCTCTCACTCCAGGTTTCAGTGCTCTTCATGGGAATGAGACTTTGATGGTATCATTTTCTCTGAAGAAAGCTGAAGTACATACAGCACCACTGACCTGGAGAGTAACACAAACCAGGTTCTGAAAGCAGCTTGGCTTTCATTTTTGCAGCTCGTGTTGGCCTTCCATGGAAACTTGAAAGTATTTCTGATTGTTGCCAGCTTGCTGCCATCTTAACACAGGACTTTACAAGTGAGCCTGCCCCTGAGGTATAGTTTAGACTTGAGGGAGGTAGAAGACAGCTTTTAAGCTTGCTCCTTCAAATTCTCTCTTCTAATTGCAGTGTAATACTTGTTAATTGGTAAGAATTTGGAATTCTGCCTCCTCTTCCAGTAATCCCTAGGATGACTTCCTGCCCTATGCTTCACCTCAGGGCTTTCCTAGTGTCATGAAACAGGAATGTGATGCTAAGGTTGTCTTGTAGCCCGCCAACTTAACACTTTTATTGTCCCCTACTGTGGCAATAAATAGAAGCTAGAACTTAGTAGTAGGGTAGAGGTCTAAAGAGGATGAGCAGATGCATGAAGAACTCGATTCTGCATAGAAGGCTTATAGGAGAGCACATAGGATGGGTGCACAAGGGCAAGCAGGCAGACAGACAGACAGACAGACCAGAGCACTGCACTTCACCATGACCATAGTAATTCTCAGAGGTCTTAGGCTTCCATCAGTCAGAGTGCTGCCTATATGAGCAGCATTCAGTAGGGACTCAATAGGACTTTGTGGTGGGAATGTGTTATCCCAATCATATGGGTTACCTGCATGCACCCAGCAAAGCTTCAAAATGAGACTCAGATGGAACTGAACTGCAGGAAGCACCGTGAGTATATGGGGAATGATGGAATTCCACACTTTGCACAAAGTCCTCAATAGCTGGTGTTTGATCATACACCAAATACAGAAAACGATGAACTTATAAAGACCCAGAAATGACAGAATTAGCAGAGACTCACATTGAGATAGGTCTGTTTTCTATGAGAAGACACCTCACTGTGGAGGTGGAGACAGAGATGTCTTGGTGGAAGGCTGTGGGATTAGAAGCAGGACAGGTCATTAAACTTGACAGTCAATGAAAGTGCTCTAAAGTTGAGCTGGATGTTTGTACATGCCTGAGAGGGAGGTCTGGGCATTTAGGGTCATCCTTTGCTTCATAGTAAGTTCAAAGCCAGCCTGAGCTACATGAGACCCTGCCTTGAAAAAGTCTCTCAGATAGATAGATAGATGATAGATAATAGGCTGATAGATACTTGATTGACAGAGATGATAGACTGATAATTGTAATGATAAAGGTCAAAACAAGGGGAAGTTTTAACAAACATTGAGTTTCTCACTGTGTAGGGAAATTCTAAGTACCCTGTCTTCAGGGTAATAGGAGTCCCCGAGAGAAGCACTGAGAAGTAGGGCAGAAAATAGTTATGACACAGTGACCAAGTCTTTTACACTGATAATAACCAGAAACCACAGACTAAAGACTATTAAAACTCAAGATAAACACAAACATAAAACAAATAGCATAAACTGCTAATCAACAGATTTAAAAAAAAAAAAAAAAAACCTTTCCCAAGCCAGATTCCAAGCATAGAGAGAACGAAGAAAGAAAAACCTCAGGTCCACATTAGAAAGCTGACAAGATGGCTCAGTGGAGACAGGCGCTTGCTGCCAAGCTTGGCAGTCTAAATTCAGTCCCTGAGATCCACATGGTGGAAGGAAAGAATCAACTCACAGTTCTTAATATGCACATGTGCGCAAACACACATAGTGGTAAACTTGTACCTACATGCACACGTCAGAGAGACGAATAGACAGACAGACAGACAGACAGACAGACAGACAGATAGATAGATAGATAGATAGATAGATAGATAATAGATGTAGTTTTAAAAAGAAAAAAAAATGTGTGAGACCTGTACATTTAGAACTACAGAGCATTATTGATAGAAATTAAATCCTAAATGATGGAGAGGTGTGCTTTGTGGTTGGTGCATTTTCTGCACTATACACATAGACAGACACACACAGTGGACTGTAGATGCAATCTGTTTTTTAACAAAAACTTCTATTACATTTTATTTATGTATGTATATCGGTGCGCACACAGCACAGTACAATGCTCGTGTCTCAGTCAGAGGGTTTGAGGAGTTGGTTCTCAGTCCACAGTGTGGGTTCCAGGGTTGAATTCACATCCTCAGGCTTGGTGGCAATTCCTTCAGCCAGTCCTAGAGATGTAAATGTAAAAGTCTTAAACAGTAAAACACATGGTCAACAGATTATCTTTTGAGACTTGTGGAGTGGCAGACTTATGAAAGTGAATGTTAACAAGATTGAACTGTATGTGCCATCAAAATTTTAAACTCCTCATTAGGCAGTTTCATCCAGATAAAATTCAGACTTCTTCCCAAAGCCGTTTATAAAGAAATCTTATCCTTCCTTTCCAGCACCACCCTTTCAGGGCCTCCAGGTTAACTTGTGCTCCAGCTACATATTCTGGTCTGGGGCCTTGTGGTACTTGAGGAACAAACCCAGAGCTTCATAGATCCTCAGCAAATGCTCTACCACTGAGCTACGTCTCTGCAGCTCTTAGATTAGTCATTTCTCAGCTCACTGTCCTATTTTCTTAAGAACTTTCTTGGATTTATTTAAGATAGTTGTCTACATATGCAGCTCTTGTGGCTTCTCTGTATGAGTTCCACTTCAGCTCTGCTCAGTTTGGAATCTTACTGGTTGTCCTCAATTAATGGCTCCCTACTCTGTTCTCCAGGTCAACTCGTACATAGGTCTGCTGCCACATCCCCTTACCCTATGTTGAGTTCTAAAGGCATGTTCGTGTCCTGTATGCTGCACTGAGTTCTAATGGCATGAGTCCTTAGCCTCTTGTTTTTATCTTTAGTGTTTGTCATATCCGTATTGCTGTGCTGAGGGAGTACAGTAAGAGAAGAATCACTTGCTTAAGTCCAGTTCTTCAGTCACTTAGAGTGGAGGGTAGCACCATGTCAAGGTGCTTGACTCAGTGCGGTGTGGCCATCTTGTCAGCTCCAGTGTGCTTGGGGTTCTTACTGTGTTGCTAGACTTGAGCAGGTTGTTTGAATTTTATCTTGTGTGGCTGAAAAGAATTTTCTATGTGTGATTTTATGGCATGGATTTTAGGTAAAATTAGAGCCAAGAGTCTATTTAGGAAATTTTAAAATATATGAATTTTGGTATCCATGATATAACAAGCAAGATGTTTGGTGTTTGTTTGTTTGTTTGTTTGTTTGTTTGTTTGTTTGTTTGTTTGAAGTAGGGACTCAAGTAGCACAATCTGGCCTTGAACTCAGAGTCTACCTGAGGATGACTTTGAATTTCTGATCTTTTGTCTCCTTCTGAGTGATGAGATTACAGGTATACGCCATCATATCATCAAGTAACATGTTGTAAGCATAGCCATGCAGTTATTCTACCTAGAATGTTTCTGTGTGCATATGTCTGTGTGTCTGTGCTTATGTCTTCAACAATGGCCAATGATGTCTGGCCAACTAGATTTAGTCCATGTGAGAGTAGGCTGAAAACGTAGAAAGCAGAAAGATGGCTGGACCTGGTGGTTTACACTAGGGAGGAAGGGGCAGGTGATCTCTAAGTTCAAAGCTAGCCTGGTCTACATAGAAAGGTCCAGGCCACTCAGGGCTATACAGAGAGACCCTGCATCCAATTTTAAAAGAAAAAAGAAAGATAGGAAAAGAAAAGGAAAAAACAAGGGAAAGAAAAATGTGAATAAAGAATTTCTCCAACTAAGAATGTGTAAAATAAGAATTCATCCAGAGTCCATTTGACAGCCGGGCAGTGGTGGCGCATGCCTTTAATCCCAGCACTCAGGAGGCAGAGGCAGGTGGATTTCTGAGTTCGAGGCCAGCCTGGTCTACAGAGTGAGTTCCAGGACAGCCAGGGCTACACAGAGAAACCCTGTCTCGAAAAACCAAAAAAAAAAAAAAAAAAAACCCAGAATCCATTTGACTAAGGAACAAAAATCCACTAGTTTTGTTTTATTTACAAACTAGTTCTAAAAATAATTACAAATAGATTGGTGGGAGACCTGCCTCCCAATTGGAGGGTTTAGTTGCAGAAGACTTCCTTTCAATGTGTGGTGTTTCTTTACCTCTGAAAACAGTGCACAGTTTTGTTAACACAGCTTATACAAAAAATTTGTGTTAAAAATCCTGATCTGTTTAATGTTTAAATTTGAAAATATGCTTATGATCAGGCTGTTTCTTTACACACACAGTGAGCTTGCTCAGGTTATACACACAGTGAGCTTGCTCAAGTTACACACACACACAGTGAGCTTGCTCGGGTTACACACACACAGTGAGCTTGCTCGGGTTACACACACACAGTGAGCTTGCTCGGGTTACACACACACAGTGAGCTTGCTGAGGTTACACACACACAGTGAGCTTGCTCAGGTTATACACTCACACACACAGTGAGCTTGCTCAGGTTACACACACACAGTGAGCTTGCTGAGGTTACACACACACAGTGAGCTTGCTCGGGTTACACACACACAGTGAGCTTGCTCAGGTTATACACTCACACACACAGTGAGCTTGCTCGGGTTACACACACACAGTGAGCTTGCTCAGGGTCTTGCATACACAGTGAGCTTGCATAGTCCGAGCAGCATCAGTTATTTATATCTGCCTGACACTGACTAATTACCTTTATCTAGCCCACTGTGGCAGCCACTGCTTTGGCACTTTAGATAGGCATGGACAATTGAGGGGGGCTCAGCAGTATGAATTATGTGTTTACCACTGTGACCCTTCACACTATTTAATTAACTTCAGTATGTGCATATTGCACCCTAATCTTTGAAATTACTGCTATGGAAGAGAGATCTTTTGTTTTATCTTCAAACATGAGAATAGCAGCCATGTGTGCTTCTTATCTAAGGCACTTCATGTCTAAAGTTCCTACCGGTATTGTCAGTTCTTGTTATTATTTGAAACTGTTTGTTTCAAATAAAGTCAGTTATTTTAACAATTCTATTAGGTACATAGTTTTATCTGTACTTTTTATTGGCTTATGTCTTTGAGACAATCTCAATCTCTATGGTCCATTATCTCCTGCCTTAGCCTTCTAAGTGCTGGCATTGTGACTGGGTCACTACCTGGCTTTGTGCGTCTGTACGTAATTTGCATTGTCTGATTACTAATGGCATTTTCATCTCCTACTGGAATCTGTATCTTTTGTAAGAATTTGGATCTTTGAGATAGTCTCACTATATATATACCTGCCTGGCTGGACCAGGCTGGCTTTGAACTTGCCATCCTCCTGCCCCTGCTTTTGCCCCTTAAGTTCTTGGCAATAGGCAGGTGCTACCACATCCTGCCCTTTGCTTGGTTTTTAGGTGAATTATTTGTTGTAAGAATTGTTTGTATAGATGGAAACAAGTTCTTTATCATGTGCTTTGTGTACCAATCTTAAAACTTGAGCTGATTCTGACAAGGATGTTGTGTTTCTTCTGGAACATTCACTCTTGCTCTCCACACTTAGGTCTGTAATCTATTTCACATTCATTTAAGAGTTAGTAATCCATCTTTTCAGTTGTTCCATCTTCATTTCTTGACAGAGCCCATTTCCCATTTAATTACCTTGGCTCCTTTGTCAAAAATTAATGGGCCATATACATACAGGCGTCTCTCCGAGCACACACTTTGTTCTTTTGATCTATGTGTCTGTCCTTAAGCCGGGAGGACACCATCTTCATAAAATGTTGAGTCCTCTTACTTGTTCAAATTCTATTTACATATAAATTTTAAAGGCATCTGAGTTTCTGCCCTTAAACTCCACTGGGTGTTGGCAGGATGCGTTGGGTCTGTAGGTCAGTTGGAAGGATGCATCCACACAGTGCTGAGTTCTTCCCCTGAGCATGTCTCCTCATTCATTTTGATCTGTAGCAGTGTTTCATTGTTTTACATAAATACATAGCATAAGTTCCATTTTCTCTCTATCATGTACCAAAACAAGCCTGTTTAATTTACTATGAAATGCTATCACCTTCCCAGTTTCTGAATAAGTAAGTGATAAATTCAGACCAGTTTTATTGGTATAAAAAAAGTTTAAAACTACAAAAGTAGTTTTTTAGTTGTTAGAGTATCTGCCCTGCAAACTTGAGGACCAGAGTTCAAATCCCCAGTACCTATGTAAAAATCCAGGTGTGATAGCACATATACCCATAATTCTGGTGCTGAAGAGGCGGAGACAGCGTGATCCTTGCCGCTCACTGGCTAGCCGGTCAGCCCAGTTGGAGACCTCCAGGTATAATGGGGGACTCTCTCACTCAAAGAAATAATAAAGTGGCTCCAGAAGTGATGGTGCTTTCATTCTTTTCTTCCCAACATGGGGTGAGGTTGGGGGCAGGAGCAGATGGAGCTCTATGGCTTCAAGGCCACCTAAAGCTCCTGTGAGACCCTGTCTCAGCAAACAAAAGTAAACTATGTAGGCCTGGCAACTGGTAGCTTCTGGGAGAGGGACAGTTTTCTTTGTAATCACACACACGTGTGTGTGTGTGTGTGTGTGTGTGTGTGTGTGTGTACATCTAAAGATAGATAAGCAGCACAAATTGGACTTGATGGCTTTTGTTTTTGTTTTTGTTTTTTGTTTTTTAAGAAAGAATAAGAAAAAAGAAAAGCTGAGCATTGTAGAGCAATGCCTTTAGTCCCAGCACTCAGGAGGAAAAACAAGTGGATTTCTTTGAGTTCAAGGCCAACCCAGTTTACATAATGAGTTCCAGGAGTCTGTCTCAAAAATAACAGTAACAACACCAAAGGTTACACAGTTGGGTGGGAAGGGAAGGGAGAATGGATCTGGGAGGAGTTGGGGGAATAGGGGTCAATACGATCAAAACATACTGCATTAAACTCCAAAAAAACTAACAAAAAATTAAATTAGAAAATTTAAAATGGGAAACAGTCAAAGGCACTCAACGTCTGGTCCCCACATACACGAGTACATTTAAAAGAGATGCATATAAAATTGTTGGTAAGAACAACCAACAACATTATATATTTTGAATTGCAAATTCTCTTAGATTTAGTGAGGACAGTAATGCCTTTGTTTTTTTCTCTAGGTTAATGTCATAGCAGATAGGTATATTATAATTTATTATAATTATACAATTGTATAATTTAGATACTAATGCCATTACAGAAAGTTGTGACTGGGTAGTTAAACTGCGGGCATTTCATGTCCACGTTAGTGTATTTAGCCATAGCAACTGTTTTCAGATAGATGTGAGGCATTGCTATACAGCAGAGCAGCACAGACTTGAGAAGAAGCAAACGACCTTCATTTACTGAATCCTGTTTCTTGGGTCTGGGTAGGCAGCTCAGTGGGAAAGCACCAGACTAGCAGTGCAAACAAAGCTGTAGGGTTAGTCCTGGCACCAGAAAAGCAAAACAGCAAAAACCTATTGGCCCACTGACTAGAGTGTGGCCTTGAGGACAGGACTGACCTCTCTGAATGTCATCTGAAAAGGAGGGACAATGTGCTTACTTCACAGCTATTTTGTAGCCATTAAAGGAAGGAGAACCTGTGAACACCTTCTGATAGCCTAGTGCAAGCCGCTAGCAAAATGGATATTCCTATCAGTTATGTATGGTGATGAGCCTGTGCTTGGTGGAGTGGCTGGGACCATCGGAATAGGAACTAGGAATCATGGCTATTCCTGTTGTTCTTGCGCATGCCAGCTTGAGGAAGTTTTATGTCATTTTCTTAATGATATAGAGAAAAGGCGGGGTATGTTGGCTCACACCCGCAAGGCCAGTCTTGACCGCATAGTGAGTTCCAGGTCAGCCCTGGTCTATAGAGTGAGACCCTGTCTCAAATAATAACAGTCACAGCATAGAGGAATATATCGGGTGTCAGAGCCACAGGCACACGTTAACTTGCACATCAATATATAAGTCTCTTTTAGGTTTTGCGAATGGTTGGAGCCCTGGCCACACTGTTTCTTCCATTGGTCTGAGTCTTGCCTAACTACAAGACAGATGGAGTGTATGAGCAATGAAACCATCCCATCCCAAGAAGTGCTCTGTTTATTTTAATCACATACTGGATTGGGGGAGTAGATTAGTACAGGGCTTTCGTTTTTAATGAGGTATATATTCATTGTTCAGACAGTTACACACACACAGAGTCATTCTTCTCTACATCCTGTGTCAGTCCATGTTGTGAAGCTGGGCCTGGGGCTGTGCTGTGATCTTATTAAAGTAGGGATGCTGAGGCTATCACTGTCAGCCTTATTTTGTTGCTTTGATAACTCTGCAAAGAGATTTCACACTAGAAAGGCATGTACACATTCCTTTGAGTCTTCAGGAAAGCCTGGCTCTGCCCTGCTGCAGGTAATGGTGGGCAGAACTGTTGTGTATTCACGGTTGTGCCTCTGTAGGTTTCCTGTTTACAGTGGCAGGACACTGAAGGCCAGCAGCCATGCCTTGTGCTTCCATGATCACAGAAAAAGAGAATCACTGGGTGTTGTGTTCCACTAGCCTGTTTTCATCAAATGCTGTGCCTTTCTTTGTAGGTGAAGCCTTGAAAGGAAAGATCACAGTTCACAAGAATAAGAAGGATCCTCGTTCTCTCATTGTGACCCTGACCTTGAACAGTTCAACCCAGACTTACAGTCTCCAGTGACAGTCATGGTCTCCAGCTGCTACAAAGTCTGAAGCACACCCACCTGTCTGTCTGTCTTTAAAGTGGGATAGGGCAGTCAGCAGGAGGGGCAGGCTCCATGGGGCTGTAGCACGGCTGGTCCTGGCCCTGCAGCTACTGGGTAGTAAGCCTTGATAAAGCAGAGAGCTCAGTGGAGGGTCCTGCCCTCCTCCCTTCCTCTGCTTCTGCTCCTAGAGATCCTAGTCACAGAAGCCTGCTTGGCCAGACTAGCTGAAGAGACTTCCTCTCCTGCTAGACTGATAGACTGAGAGTCATTTGAATTGGCTTACTTTTGGAACAGTAATAGTCCTGTTTATTTATATATATATAATTCTTACTATAAATTTTGTTTTTAATAATGAGCAACACAAAGAGTGTTTTACTGTAGATTTCCTTTCTAGAGGAACATTTTTAGTTACACTCTTTGCTGCAGTATCAGGATATCTCCAGACTAGGGAGTCAGTGGACAGCCGCAGTTCTTCCACATCCAGTTTGCAGAGGCTGCGTTGCAGTCCTCTCCACCCACCTGCCACTCTTGGCTGTGCCTCCTCAGTGTTCTCCAGCCATAGCCTAGCATTGTGGGGAAGTGTAACTTCAGTGCGTAGCCTAGGTGTGACAGACTGCCCTTCAGGATGGGATAGATATATGCCTCTCTAAAATGCTGCCTTTTCAGACCAGGTTTGTGCCAAGGTCATGTATCCATCTGCTAACACTATAAAATCATGTTATTGAGGTTGAAAGAATGAAAAATATCCAATAAAATGTGTAACTATTAAAATACTGAATGCTTCTTCATCACACTGGATGTTGTCATGAAGTTGTAGCATTTAAAAAGTCAAGGAAGGAGCTGATTTCAAGAAAATGTGGCTTCAGCAGGCCAGCCAGGCATCTTTTTTGCCCAAACTAGACATCAGTAGGAGATCAGGCTTGCTCTTAAGTAGGTAGGTTCCCATGCAGCTGCAGATCTCAATGTGGGCTTAGTCTCTTTCGTAGCCCCTTCATGGAGATGCTGGTTTATGTTTATACAGTTCAAGTGTTCAGGTCAGTGCCTCAGTAAGTGGATGGAAGTGACAGTATTGGCTCCTACCCAACACACGAGGAAAGCGAAGATTACAACAGGAAAGAACCGTACTTTCAGTGGAGGGGCAATAACCCACCAGATTCTATATTTTGTTTTGCAGTGTTGGAATGTAACCCTAGGCCTCACACACAATGGGGAAACAGCACTGAGCTATACCCCAGCCTCCCTTTCCTTTCTTTCTTTCAGTGAACAAACAGTCTCTATTATTTAAAAAAGTATTTCTCAAAAATTATCCCTCTTGCCAAGCATGTGGTCCTCACCTTTAATCCCAGCCCTCAGGAGGCAGAAGCAGGGGGATCTCAGGAATTTGAGGCCAATCTGTTACATAACGAGACATTGGCTTCAGGCTGGGGTTTTTATGGCAAAGATAGTGAAGGGGAAAGGGATTTTATTAGGGGCAGAACTGAGTTTATTGTTTCCCTTTGACAAACTTGTTTTGAAACTGTGGGGTTTATTGTCACTTTTTGCAACCACTTAGTATCTGGGATTGGCCAACCACTTTCTTCAATTTCCAAATAGCTGGCTTCTTGGAGCTTTGAGTTCAGTTTAGGCCCCTGACTTTGGGGGTGGGTGGTGTGTGATAGGGTGTTTTTTTGGTAGTGGTGGTTTGGGGTTTTGTTTTGTTTTTGAGTCATGTAGACCAAGCCTACTTTCAACTTTCCCTGTAGCCAAAGCTGACATTAAACTTCTGATCCTCTTGCATTCGCCTTCCAAGGAGCCTGTTTGTTTTCTCATCACTGTCTCGGAATTAACCTATATGGCCCACTTGTACCTGTCCCTTAGGGTGGAAGAACCAGGGTCTCAAGTGAAGTTATGTGTATAACATCAGTCTCAGGGCTCTGTAACTCCTCTTTCTGCTGGAAGAAGTGTAACAGAACTGCTGAGACCTTTTAGCCAGAGAAATAGTGAGGCGTGTCAGTCATCCAGTACTGTCATGGAGCCCAGCCTAAGTCATTTGCAAAGACTGAAACTAGCTCACAGATTTCCTCTGTACTTGCTGTCTTCTTGTAAGGAGACCAGTTTGTGGTGAGAAGCATGGTCAGGGATTGCCCAGTGCATACTCGGTGCAGCCAATTTTGATTCACTGCCCTTTAGGCTGCTAAGTTCTCCGTTTGAATTGCCTACAGTTGCTCTTGCATCCCCATGTCTGAGTCTGGTAATTGCTCACAGAGCTAATGGTACTTCCCAGCCCCCATCTACAGAAGGCTCCCAGCTCCTTGCCTGCTGTGGAGTTTGTTGTGGACTTCCAGGTTTATGAGAATAACAGGTTACCTCGATGATAGTATTCAGGGACCATGTTTTCTCAGTTGAGACTAAAGTAAAATTTGGGTGAAGTAAATTGAGGTAAGGTTTATAAGCTGTGTAGAAAAGCTACTTAGGAGAGGAATAAATGTATTTTTAGTGGCAGCCATGAGAGAACAGCTCCCTCCTAGGACTCATGACTGGTCACAGCAGAGAAGGCAGGCACAGCAGGACAGAGGTTACAAGGACTTTGCTTTTTAAAATCGAAAACATCGAGCGAATGAAGCAACTGGAAGTCCATCTGTGCAGACGGAGGGTTGACTAGAAGGTAATTTTTAAATTTGTCTACTTTAACCATGGCTAAACATTTACTGCTCTTCTTAAAGGGATTTAGGAAACTGCAACTTTGTAGTTGAATATCTTAGTTTAGAAAGTTCCAAGAGAATCAGCAGACACCCTGGTAGACAAGAGTCAAGCATAGACAAACACACCAGTGATCCTAATGTTCAAAAACCGAGGCAGGAAGATTGCAAGTTTAAGGCCAGCCTGGGCCATGGGATGGTACAGCTTGATACAGCCCCAAGGCTGGTGTTGATCTTTGGTACCAGCTGGTAGTGCTATTTTGCAAAACTATAGAAACTTCAGGTGGAACTGGATCTGGAAGTAGGTCTCTGAAGCTAGGTCCTTGCAGAGATCTTGTCCAGGGCCCCTTCCTCAAGAGAGAAAAACAACAGCAAACATAATTCTTCCCTCGTTTTGATCAGAACAATGAGAAAAGTTACCAGTCAGCAAAACCATCTCAACAAACCTAACAAAGGGGTCAACAGAAGTATTAAAAGCTGGGAGTGTCACAATCCTACCATGATCTACAAAGTGGCTCAGCCAATGAAATGACTTTAGAGCCTTAAGGAATTTTTGGAGTCTCGCTAACCTCCAGAGCTCAGGGAAATTATTGCAGGTCAGCAGTGTTGCCATTTGGGGACTCTGCCCAACTTGCTCTGCAGTTACTGATGCCTCAGACACGGACGCAGGATATTTAGTGTGTCCTTGCCCACCTGTCAGCACGGCCATTGTTGGCTTGAAAGCTCGTCTGGTTTTTAACCTCATCATGATTTTGAGTGTCTCCTTGCTTAAAGTGAAACTCTCCAAGTAGAATGATAAATAAGTGGTTTCAAAATATTTTTACAATTCATTTGACCTTCCTAATACATTTTTCATATATTGTCTGAGTGTCTTGGCTGATAGGAAGCAATTCATATTCCTTGTAGCTGAATAATAAATAAAAATGTTCTGTCGCTGAATTCATGTGATTATTGAAAGTTATCAGGAAAGAAGGAAAAAGGCAACTAAGTTTCAGTGTATTCTCTGCATGGAATATGCAATCCAGTAAAAATGGCAGCATGGGAACCCTGCCATAGGGATGTTAAATCACCAGGTTAACTTGGGATGAGCCCAACTTATTTATTTATTCATTTATGATTTTTATTTATCCACTGTATGTATATGGATGTTTTTCCTGAATGTATGTACCCCTTGCATGCCTGGTACCTAAGGGACCAGGAAGAGAGCATCAGATTCACTGAAAATGAAGACGCGAGTGTTTGTGGTCCACCATGTTTGTGCTAGGAATGAAATCTGGTTCCTTTGGAAGACTTCTGAACTGTTGAGCCAACCTTCTAGCCCTTAGCCCAAATTTTTAAAAGGCTACCTATGCCACAATATTAAAAAAATAAATAAATAAAACAATTGCTTGTTCAAGTGTTTGAATCTTGTGGTATTCTTTATTAGCCTCACTTCTGTGGGATGATATAAATTTGATCTCTTTTTTAAATTTTTCAAAATAAGCTGAGAAGCAGTCGTATGAGCAGAAGAAAAACATCAGTCACTCCAGCTCGGGCTCCAACTACAGACCAAAAGGAAAACCCATCACATCAAGATTGGTGAAATGGTGAGTTTAGTTGGGGCTACCTACAGGAGCATAGGCACCTTAAAAGTGACTACTCCACCTAACAAAATCTCTCTTAGTAACCAATAACCACCTGAATATCCTGGTGGACAGGAGGCCCCGCTGATGGTCTGTTAATGTGTCCAGGCTGTGCAAGTGATCACCAAAGCTGAGAACATTCATGAGGGCAGAATTCTAAAATAGTAGCTGTTGAAGTAGTTTTGCATAGTGCATAGTAGAAGTAAATGCATACACACCAGTCACCCATCAGCTGCAATATGGAGACCCAAAAACTCACCTGGAAAGATAAATTGTTTCTCTAAGTATAGTAAACACACTCCTGATGATACCCCCAAACTATGCAGAAGAACAACGCTACTGCTGACAGGAGGATAATTTGCCTTTTCTGCTGTTTGAAGGTGCTTTGATGGTACAGAGCAACCGTAGGGAAGTCATGGGTTTCCAAAGAAAGGCTAATTTACCATATTTTGTGATGTCTTTAATTACATTAAGTATTGGCATCTTTTTTATTACATGTATTTTGCTCTGTGTGGTTGGGGAGGGGGAGACACGTGCCATAGCACACATGTAGAGATCAGAGGACAATTACTACTTGGTCTTAATATATATTCTGAGCTAGGCATGATAGTACATGCCTGTAATTCTAGGACTTGGGAGGATTTTGGTGAATTCAAGGCCAGCCCGCTGCAGAGTTCCAGGCCAACCGTCACTACCCATTTGAGACCTTGTCTCAAAAACCAACACACACACACACAGCATGATATTAACAAAGTGCCTTCGCCACATGCTACAATAAAGTATTCATCTCCAGGGAAAGCACCTGTGCCGTAGATTGTGATCCGTCCATCTTTCTTAACGCATCATCATTTTTACTTGAGAGAGTGACTCACAAACCATGACAAGTAATGTGGGAGGAAGGATTTCTAGTAGAGAGTGGAAGGACTCAAGGAGCTGAGATTAGAATCCTGGAACACAAGCTCACTTCCATGCCTTGCAGGCTTCCCAGTTTTTATCCTGGACAGGAAACCACAGCTGCAGTGAATGCCATGGTGCAGTGGCTAGAAGACTGTTAGCAGGCAGGTTTCCCTGGTGGCCAGTTGGAGGCTGAGGTGCCACTCACATTTCCAGGCCCGGCCTCTAGTCTTCCCATCAGCTGTCTTATGTTAGCTCGCCAATCTTTTATTTTCTTTCTCCAATAGGACAAGAGCCTCAGGAAGCGCGCACGCGCGCACACACACACACACACACACACACACACACACACACACACACGTTACACCTGCCCATTTAAAGGGCACAATAACCCCTTGAGGTTTCATGCTATAAGCCACACATTGGTTGGTGTAGGTTAAGATTCCACACTGCAACTGACCTATAAGAAATTTTTGTGTGTTAGGTTTTGATGAGGCCATTTTTCATTGACTTCAACCAGACGGCTTGCCTTAACTGGCTGAATGCAGATGCTGTTAGGAGCCCTGAGCTGTGTTCTGAGACTTGTAACAAAGAGACACTGCTGCTCTTACTAGATTTGGGGTTTGAAAAATAAAGCTATTTTTATAACTGCTATTCTCTTACTGTCTATGTGCTTATTGTTTTCATTAGTAAGCACAAAATTTCCTAAAAACAAAAAAAATGTGCACACCACAAGGGCCGAAGCTTATATATTAAGCTGGACGGTCCTGTTGTCTCCATATGCACATATAATATGGAACTGGCTAGTTCTTTCAAAATGTAAGTAATGTAGATTTTAGAACTGGCCACATCAGATGTCATAGTAAACTAGTTGCCCAGATACAACGCTTCCTTAAAAGATTTGATTATTTCTAATTAAAATGTCTAAGAAGCTGAACATGGTGCCCAGTGCCTGTAATCCAAGCCCTCGGGAAGCTAAAGAGGACTGATGGAGCTAGCCTGTGCTCTATAGCAAACCCTGTCTGCAAACAACAATAGGAGCTTGTTCACTTGTGAGTCAGTAGGTAAATAAAACGGTAAGATAGTGAATGACTCGGCAAATCTCAACACACTCTGTAGGCAGTTCTCATAATTAGAAATACTTAAGTTCTGAGCAGGTAGTAGGAATTGTTTCAAGTTTATCTTCCCTGTCAAGGTTTTCAAAAGAATGAACAGCTGATGTGGGCTGGGGGGTGTTAAACATGGCACTGAGGTCTTCATTAGCATGCTTCTCCATATATCCCTGCTGGGATCCCTAATGGGATTCTTCCCACAAACCTTTGCTTTTTGGGCTTCTCTGCAGTTCTGTAGGCTGTGGCTTAATGGTCATGCCTTTTCCTTAAATAGACAAAGGTGCTGCGACTGAGGCAGTTTAAAATGCTGTGGTATGTTCTGCCATCTTGTTAGATTTTCATGGCGTCTGCAGTATGCTGAGCCAGGAGGATCTCAGTAGCCACCTAGCCTGGGAAATGCAAGCAGGGCTGGTCTCTTCTCACCACCTGGAAGTCCATTTAGCTTAGTAAAGTCGAAAGAGAATATTCTGGAAGAAAGTAGGAAACCCCAAACTGCTGCTTATAAAGTGAGACCTTGGGACAATCAGATGCTTAGAAACAAAATAATTGATTTAATTTTGTGTGTATTTGCTTTTCTTTTCATTTTATTGATTGAAGCAGGGACTGGCTAGGTAGCCCAGCCTGGCCTCAACTCAAATCAGGCCTCTGATTTGATCTAACCTCCTGATTGCTTTGCTTCTCTTTCTCTTTCTCTTTCTCTCTCTCTCTCTCTCTCTCTCTCTCTCTCTCTCTCTCTCTTTCTCTCTCTCTTTTATATATGTGAGTGCACTGTCACTGTCTTCAGACACACCAGAAAAGGGCATCAGATCCCATTACAGATGGTTATGAGTCACCATGTGGTTGCTGGGAATTGAACTCAGACCTCTGGAAGAGCACTCAGTGCTCTTAACCACTGAGCCATCTCTCTAGCTCTTTTTTGGTGGTTTATTTTGAGACAGGGTCTCACTCTGTAGCCCAGGCTAGACTTGCAGTGATCCTCCTGCCTCAGCCTCCCAAGTGCTAGGATTATAAGCCACCATTCTTGATATATAAAACGTTTTAGCCAACAGCTAAGGCATAGCAAGTGCAAGGTCCTCGGTTTGACACCCCGATGCCCCCCCCCCCCGTACTATAAAGTAATCAGTTACGGGAATAAGGACAGTAATGGAAACTAGGAAGGACAGGGTGCAATACGCAAATTCAATTGTCTGCTATCATAAGAAAAATAATCATGGGTCACATTTGAAAGTGGGGGGGGCTGACTATTTAGGGATGTAAGAAATGAGCACAGAAAGATTAAGTTATTTGACAAGCAAGCTTGATTCTCAGAAGTGGTGTTGAAGAGGATTGAGGCACAGGCATCTCTGACTGTGAGATAAGGCTTCAGTCTATAACCCTGGTTACAGCCTGGAACTCCCTGGGTAGCCCAGGCTAGTGTCAAACTCACAGCAATTGTCCTGCCTCAGCCTCTGGAGTACAGGATTACAGATGTGAGCCACTGTACCCCACTAAACTTATCTATGCCTGATGATCAGTTTTTGTTTTGTGTCTTTGCAGATTAGATCCAGCCTGTATACAGTGTAGGTAATAAAAGCAGAGCCTTTCAAACTGGGCCATGGCTAGCTAGACCTGACCTACCTGCTGGTGGAGCTGTGCTGGATGGACGAATGGGGCTGATCTGACACATGTGACTCTGGTCTGGTAGAGTCCCAGCTTTGGCTGTTGGCCTTGTAGACACAAGAATGATGGCAGGAAGCACAGCCTCCAGCTGTCCTGGTGTGTGGTGTTTCTTTGAAGATTTTTGTACACCAGACAAGAACTCCTGACAGACAGCATTATAATGCGGGGCTTTGTAGCTGAGATTTCTTCATCCTCTGAGTGGCCTGGGAAATATCCCTGTTCTGGCTGAGTTACCTGAAGTAGATGATAGTCACAAAACAGCTCTGGGCCTGGGGGCCTGCTCGGCTGCAGCCCCATGTTTCTGAACACTGGTTGGCTACCTGTAACAGTACATCCTGGGTGGTGGCTTCTGATTGTTTTTCACTTGGTAGCCATGGCTGGGCTGGAACTCATTTCATTGACCATGCTGGCCTTGAACTTGTGGCAGTCCTGCCTCATCCTCCTGAGTGCTAAGAATACTGGATGTGCCACCCATGCCTGGTTAAGATTTTATGTGGAGATTTGTAGCAGATGTGCAGCTTGTTCTTCATGGGTCCACTAACAGCTGGAGCAGGGGCTACCTCTGACTCTGTTGCCTGCCATTGGGTCCCTTCCCCAAGCTGGACTGCCTGGTTGGGCCTCAGTGGGAGGGGATGTGCTTAGTACTGCTAGAACTGGATGTCCCAGGGTAGGGTGGTGTCCAAGGAGGGGCTTTGCATTTTCTGAGAAAAGGAGAGGAGTTTTGTAAGGGCAGGACTGGAAAGAGAGGAGGGAGGGGGCTTCAATCGGGATGTAATGTGAATTAAAAAAATAATGAAAAAAAGATTTTACATGTGGGTTTTGTTTTGTTCTGAAATTACAAGTGTGCTATTACACCCAGCTTCTAAGTCATTTCTTTAAAACCTAGAGTTTATACCCTTCCTAAGAAGTGCTGAGTAAAGAGATACGTTCCTCTCATCTCTTGTTCCCATTGTCATGTGATAGCATTCAGCAGCTTGCAGCTTCGATATTCCTTAGGATCCAGTCAGGGAAGCACTGCATCTGGAGACCAGTGGAGTAATTTAAAACTCCTCCAGAGCTAGACCAGCTTAGTCTCATCCTGGCCACATGTTTTCCCACTTGTGACTTCTTCCTGCCTCAGTTTTCTCTGAGCTAGATGTAAGAAGAGTCTGTCCATGCAAGGTGAACCTTGTGTGTGTGCGAGGCTCAGTGCAAGGCATCAGGAAACACAGTGACCATTGATGCTTCCCCACCATCAGCCTCCAGCATGGCCACTCTTGTCTCTCCAACTCTGTCAGACTGCACCAGGAAGGTGACAGGAGGCAAAGAGCTCCTGATGTCCCCCTGAGCTAAAGCATTCCCAGCCACACAAGAAAGGTTGAGAATTTGCCATTTTATTTCCAGAACCTGCCAGCAGGGGAACTGGCTTCTGACGTATGTGTGCATTTAAATTAAAGTTCCTTAAATAGAACCCATTTAGCTGTCCCATGGCTATAGAGGACTTCCTTGTGGCATCAGGAATGACAGAGCTTTTGAGGCCAGCCTCTTACCTCTGCGTCAGCATCATCAAGAGCAGGATTTGTCACCCTTCACAGAAGACTGGCCTGAGTTCCAACCTGCCCCAAACACTTCTTAGCCCTGGCTCTCCCTAGTCCAGTGAAGGGCATGAAACCCTCAATGCTTTGCTTCTTGCCGACCTAGCCACCTTGTAGCAGAGGTGAGGCTGTGGCAGGTAGAACTCCAGAGGAGTGGGGCACGAGGAACAAGATTCATCCTACCTTTGTGAAAGTTGGATTTTATTAGGGAAAACAAGGCTGAGTCAGAAGGTAAGACTGAAGAAAAGAATCAGTTATTCATAAGAAGTACAAAAGGAAGTCTTTGGCTGGACTACAAGAGACTGTCTCAAAAATTTCACTAGACATTCAAGACAGTTAATAAACATCAAAGCATGTTTAACCTGTCCGGATGAGCAAAGATGATTTTAAGTCATAAAATCTAATTTTGGTCTTGCATAGTTATTACAGCTCTGCCATCTTGGAGCCGTTAGGATGTGCCAGTTTTAAATGCATATGCTGTTTGGTGTGGATGGTCGACTTGGGAAATAGCCTGAGAAGGCGATCCGTCAAGTTATCCAAGGTATGTGTCCAAACAGCTTCAGATTTGCTGATAACATTGAAATTTTGGAATAGAACCCAGTAGTAGAGTCAAAATTAATCCCAATAATAAAATTCTTAAAACAAAATCTCAACTAGTTATCCATGTGGTGGAATGAGCTGTCGGTCTTAGTATTTGAAATGGAGTTTTACTATGCTGCTAAGGCTCGTCTCAAACTCCTCAGCTACAGGGTCCTTCCTCTTATCCTCTGAAGTAGCTGGGCCTCAGAGGTACCTAGCTCGTGGCTTGGTCTCAGTACCTCATCCCAGTCTACTAACATGTGTCTCTTATAAGCAAAGTTAGCTTTTGCGTCCCTTGACCTTGGACTTGACATGTGATATCCTTTGGCCCGTTGTT
Organism: Uromys caudimaculatus; assembly: GCA_028551405.1. Lineage (NCBI taxonomy): Eukaryota > Metazoa > Chordata > Mammalia > Rodentia > Muridae > Uromys > Uromys caudimaculatus. The sequence continues at coordinate 5,364,670 of CM052713.1, forward strand.
ATGGAAGTCTGGCCAGTGGATAACATTCCTTTGAAAAGGTGGGACAGGCGTTGTCAGACCCTCACCTGAGACTCCCCCCTCCCACTAGCTTCCCTCCCACAGCTGCATGTGGTCATGGCAGTGCTAGAGTTTTTAGGTGGTGGGGGGTTCTATTGGTGCAGCCTTCAGGCGCCATCACCAGTGCTGGAGTAGGCTGGCGGTGCAGCTGCCCTGATCAGGCCTTCCATACTCCAGTAAGGAAGCAGTGATTCCATTGGTTCATTGACTGACCTTGGTTATTTTGCTCTGCCTTTAGTACCACCCTCTACCTGTAGTGAAGGTGTGTCTGTTCACATCGTCCCAGGAAATGTCACACGACACAAATGACGTTAGGCAGACGTGACGCAAACCATCAGAAACCTTAACTGCTTTTGCAGCCCTACTGTACTTCCTATAAGAAAGGCATATCCCTGAGCGTCCTTGGCCCCAGGAAGGATGAGCTACCCAAGCAAGACTCAGGCTTACCACACTATTATCAAGCAGCCGTGAACTGAGCACATGCCTAGATGAGGCTATCCCAGCTCAACTGAACCCCAGCCAACTTGCAGGCCTGATACAGACAGTATATGCACAGTCTGAGTCTGCTCCGATGTTTGCACAATTAACAAACTGAGCTTTGAAGCAATTGGTTATGCAGCAGTAGTTAATGATACAATCCACCAGCAGAAAATACCTTCTACTATACTAAGCAACTGCTTAAGTGGTCAAAATGACTTCAGACCACAAGCTGTCTAGGTAGAATTACACGTATCAGCATGGGTATTAAGACACAGGGAGAGGTAAACTGCTATGGGTACTTATGCAAAATGAGAACCAGGAACATTTTTGTGCTGTAGTCTTAGGTATTGTTTTGTTCCAGTTTTCAAAGGGTGCAAGTCTGTTTCATTCACAAGTACTAAAAAAGCAGAGTAGTCTGTCTAGAATAAAGAGCTGTTCAGCTAAAGACTAGAGGAGCCCAGAGGACAGGAACAGGAAGTGCAGGTCCAGTGTGGAAAGAGGTTGACAGTGATGAGGGCAGGGATGAATGCTTGCTGAGGGGGCTGTGAACTAGCTCTGGGTCCTCCCAGCAAATATATGATATCGTTATTTTAACTGGCCTCATTTTGAAGGGAAGGAGACTCAGAGGGTACAATTTGCTATGACATGACTGACTTCAAAAGGCATCTTCTTGCCAGTGTGCACATCCATTCCCATTGCATAGCTTTGAGCAGAGGCATGTGGGGCTGTCTGGAAGCACCAGATTTGGGGTTATAGCATCTGAACTCATACAGGAGGGACTGTGGATGAAGGTCGATCAGAGAGCATCATAACACAAGGGATAGATTGCAGAGTCAGCCAGAAACAGAGGTCACATGCTTGATCAGCTCTGGTAGCTGAGTCATTGTGTTCCAGCTGCTAGATATTTCTTTTTTTTTTTTTTTTTTTTTTTTTTTGGCTTTTTGAGACAGGGTTTCTCTGTATAGCCCTGGCTGTCCTGGATCAGGCTGGCCTCGAACTCAGAAGTCCTCCTGCTTCTGCCTCCCGAGTACTGGGATTAAAGGCGTGTGCTAGATATTTCTAACCTGGCTTTGTCCTGCCATGAAAGCAAATAGGGACCTGCTTCACTGTCTGGAGAGTCCCTTCAGTATCTGGTGTCATCAGTCAGTGACTGCTAGCATTTACTGCACATGAGATCACTTTGAAAATCAAATGCTAGTCCGTATTAAGAACTGAAACCTTTGTTTTGGTTGGGGAAGTTGAGGGGAGACTGTAATCTTAAATCACTCATCCTACTCAGCCCTCCCTTGAGAGCATTAAGGAGTCAGCAGGAGAGATACACTCAAGAAACACTATAGGACAGTGACAGGCTGGTGCCTAGAGATGAGTAAATGTGAAAAGTTCAGAAAGTGACCAGTGTTTCAAACCAGGAAACATGCTGAGGAGGGTGATGAAGACCACTTCATCAGGAATTCAGAAATGTGTTGGCAAAGTCAGAGGCGCAAAAATCTGCTTCTAACTGGTGTTTTCTAGGCCGCTGGCAGAAACCTCCCAGGCTTTGTGGGAAATGCTTTATGCCAGGTTCAGTGTTAACGGTGTGTGTGCAACCTTCCTTTCTGTATTCAAGAAACAAAAATGAAAAACAGAAGTTCTCACTGCAGTCTAGGCCTGGCGCTGCAGTTAGCTCTGTGCATGCCAGTGGCAGCAGTGGCAGCAATGCGAATGGGGCCAGGCTGAGCATCCTAGACTCCAGGTAACAGAGCCTCTCAAGACACTCGACCTGGATGCTCCTGTAATTTCTGGCATAGGAGTTTTGCTCCTCGTGGGTTGGGAAAGGTGAAAGCTGCCAGATAACACTCGCTATTATATTTCATACATTTAGAATAAACCTTTCAGGTGCTAGAGAGACGGCACAGTAGTTAAGAGTATTAGACTGCTTTGCAGAAGAACTGGTTTGTTACCCAGCACCCACATGGCGGTTCATAAGCATCCATAATTCTAGTTCCAGGGGATCTGATGCCCTCTTCTAACCTCTGAGGGCACCAAGCACCCTTATGGCACACACACACACACACACACACACACACACACGTGTGCAAGTGAAACACAAAAATTAAAATGAACCAATAAAATTGTATTAAAAAGGTATTTTTCATTTACTTGGCTTTAAATTTTGGTTACCGTTGTATGTATATACTATACACTCAATGTAGGGGCTCATCCACTGTGGCGTGGGTGTGGCCACGAGAGCACAGTTTCACGGAGCCCGTTCTGCTCTCCCATTACATGGGTGCTGGGAATTGAATTTGGGTCTCCAGGTTTATACCGCACCTATACCCATGCAGCCATCTTGCTAGTCCTATTTACTCAGGTTTTGGGACATGCTCAAAATATAGTTCTGGCCAGTCTAAAACTTTCTACATAAACCAGACTGGATTTTAACTTGCCATGACCTTCCTACTTCTGCCTCTACCAAAAACATTTTATACACATATACATATGTATATATAATGTTAGTGTGAGATATATGGCATCAGTCATTCCACCATTTTCCATTTTCTACTCCCAGATATACCTAACAGAATTTTCTGTCAGTTCATAGTTCTACCATGTTCTTTTTAATTCTTTCGCATATTATTGTCCAATAGACTAACAAGTTTTATTTATAGGAGGAGGCTCTCTCCTCTTTTGTGGGGCCAGGGAACCATGTACCAAGGGAAGCCAGCCCAGAGTAAGAGAGGGGTGGAGGCATGTCCAAACCCCAGAAAGCTCTCCCTGAGGTGGGCAGGAGTAAGATCTAGCTGGGCAACCAGGTCAAACTACCTCTCCCCGTATAAGGTCACATGCAACAGCACCTGGAATTTCTCCTTTTGCAAATGAGGCGTTCCCAGTACCCTGGCCCCAGCCAATGATGTACTCTCACCCAGATGGCCCCTATTCATCCTCCAAAGATTTAAATAGTCTTGGTTACCCCTGTTAAAATGAGCTGTCTCACCGAGGCTGCCTCCTGAGAGTCTGTTCACAGCAAGCTCACTGCGGCCTGAGGCCTCTTCCACTCCTGGCCATTCCTGCTTGATTCCCCTCTCAGGATTTACCAGTTGATGGCAGCCAACCACGCCACTGTGGGGTAGGGAAGCAGAGCCTGAAAGGCACTCTTTCTCAGCTTACTTTGAGTGAGAATGAATACAGGCTTATGGGGACTTTCTTGGAGTGCCTCTTGTCTCCACTCCCCATCCAAGTGCCCCTAGGCCCTGCCCACAGAAATCAACACACTGAGTGACAACCAGTCCATCATGGGCAGCTAGCTTTTGAATGTAGGTACCCTCACGCCTTCCATTTCCTGTCCCAGATCATCTCTAACTCCTAAGAACCTATTGGAGGTATAGGACAATTGACACCCTAGGGACCATAATAGACAGATGGGAAACTTGGCTGTTGGCTTCCCCAGTATTTCTTGGGATCCTCAGGCCAGCTCACCAGCCACATCAGCCTTTATGCTTGTTAACCTTTGTGTACTTTGTTCTGGCACATTCCTGGTTGCCACTGTCTGAAAAGCCATTCCAGATCTTTCCAGGGGCCACATGTCCCCCTCCCCTGCTCTCCCAAGCAGTCTTCTGTGGAATCCTAGAGCACCCAGAAGAGCCACACTAGGGCATAGAGGGTTTTGTCCCAGCTCATGCCCTCTTTAGTCTTCTTGAAGCAGGCTGTTTATGCCCCATGGACTCACCCAACTCCCTTCCTCGTGAAACTGCTCCACCAACGCCAGAAGGCTGTGGAACCAAGGCTGGGGACAAAGAGTGGAGCAGACATCTCTGTGACAGCCAAATGACACTTTTCATTAATATGATGGCCAACTCAATTCAAATGCCACACACATCTGAATCCATCCTAGACTTCAGTAGCTGAGTCCCCTGAAAGTATGGATGATAAAAGGTCCCATGAATGTTATAGAAACCCATGTCTTTTCAAAAAGAATAATTTCCACTGGCCTGAGCTGGCAATTTTCATGCATTCTTCAGAACTGAACCCTACAATTCTTGAGGACCCCCAGGCAGATTGCTATTCTGAAGGTGCCCATGTAGGACAATAACTCCTTCCCTCCTGTGCCATAACTGTTCACAGTACTGGCATTCCCATGAGACCAGGTGAATGTGAAAACAAGCTGCTTGGCTTGTCTTTAAATCCCCAACTCATAGCCTTGCCTGTCTAGGCAGTCAGAAGATATCTCTCAAGGGAATAAATGAAGGAATTGGACATTGTGATCTTCCCTGAAGTGGAACCGTCAGTGCTGGATGGACTCATATCCAACTGGCTCAGGCTGCGAATGGCACCTTCAGACACAGGCTGATCTCACTCAAAGGAGGATCTGAGCCAGGTATAGAAGTGAAGGGGGGGGCAGCTACCAGAGGCTAGGGAGGTGTGGGCATTTGGGGAGTATCCTGGTTTACTTTCTCTGTCAGTATGATGAAACACTCTGGCCAAAAGCAATTCAGGGAGGGAAAGGGGTGTTTGGCTTACAGGCATCTTTCACTGAGGACAGGGACTCAAGCAGAAAACCAAAGCAGAGACCATAGAGGAAGGCTGCATTCTAGCTTGCTTCCCATGGCTTGCTCAGACTGCTTTCTTGTACCACCCAGGCCCACTTCCTAGGGATAGTACCACCCACAGTGGACTGGGCCCTGACCACTCAATCACTAATTAAGAAAATACCCCCACAGGCTTGCCTACAGACTAGTCTAAAGGAGGCCTTTTTCCAATCTGGGCTCCCTCTTCCAATGTGACTCTAGTTGGTGTCTAGTTAACAAAAATCTAACCAGCACAGGAAGGAACCTAGAATGTGTCCCAAGTGACAAGAGTAACAAAGTCTGGACATTTTGCACAGAGTTGGACTATGCACACAGAATACTCAAAATAGCTAGAAGATAGGACTTTACATGTCTACGACCAACAGTAAGTTTATAAATAAGTTGAAGTGATATTATAATTGTTCATAGCAGAACATCCCAGCATACCCCATAAGTTCCTATCAATATGAAAATGTAAGTAAGTTTCAGTCGGACTGAACACACTTGAACAGACACTTCATAAAAACAATCTGGTTCACCTTTGTGTCTCCTCTAGAGCAGTGGTTCTCAATGTTTCTAATGCTGTGTTCTTTAATACAGTTCCTCATATTGTGGTAATCCTCAGCCATAAAATTATTTTTGTTGGGGATTATGAACCACCTTTTACAAATGTAATTGATCAAAAGGAAAATCCCTCTACTTCTGCCTGGCAGTCTCCATTCAGTGGTCACATCTCACCTGCCTGTCACTCTGGGAGGCCACTCACCCACCTCTGGTATGCTTCCATGGAGATGTAAGCTTGTGCCTGCAACAATACAACCCCTTGTCCTCTGCTGGGAGGAGAGTCGGAGATGAGCACCATGCTGTGGGGAAAAACATCAAACCAGTTAGTGTCTCCAGGGAGGAGATACATGGGCTACACATGATCTCATTCACTTATTCCCCGGACATTGATGAAAAGCTACTGCCTACCTGATGATCTAGAGCAGTGGTTCTCAACCTGTGGGTTATGACCCCTTTGGGGGTCAAATGACTACTGAAAAACACAGATATTTATATTATGACTCAACAGTAGCAGATCCCCAAAAAGGATGAAAGGCAAAATTCTCTGTGAACCCCCCAGCCTTGGGCTGCTGCTACTTGCAGGCATGTCTGTGTGCACACACATGTGTGCATGTGTTCGGTCATGTTCTGCTCCAGGTGATGGGAACCATGGCAGGCTGATTTCTCTCTGTAAGAACCAGATGGAACGCTTACTTTGTCAGTCACCGTGCTCACTCTATTTGTCGCAGTGTTGGCTGCCACCTCACCTCATGGTCCTCAGGACAGCATCTACGTGTTCTTGGAAACAGAGGAGAGAGCAAAATAGAAGTGAGGGGAAGGCACAGTGATCTCAAGGAAGTACCTGTTTGGTGTTTCCACTGATGCTTCATTGACCTAAACTAGGTGACATGGCCGTGTCCAGCTGTGAGAGAGCTTGGAAATGTCCTTGTTCTGGCAGCCTTGTGCCCAGATAAAGCCCCTGTTGTCTTGAGAGAAGGAATGAATGGCTAGCTCGGGATAGCAGAAGCCTCTGTCACATTGTTAATGTGACAATATGGTGTAATGGGAGCACGGATACCACGTGGATGGAGACAGGCGCTCCGGAGGTGTCTGCGGTAGGATTCTGCCTAGCACTTACTCTTTGATGGCCTTGTCTATAAGCCAAGCTCAGAACAGAGCAAGCTACCCCATAGGATTCCTGCAGGGGCCCAGCGAGCTGCCGTATATGGAGGGGTCAGGATGGCGCCTAACAGCTGGTGTTAAGATCCCAGGAGAGAGAGCATATATCATGCATGCTTATATGTATATATACTTATATATCGTATATACACTGTACACACATTATTATACACGCTTATATGTATATATACATATATATCATACATACACTATACATTTATAGTCTTAAGGAAGAATTCAGGAGACAGAATTTCAGAATTTAAATCCCAGCTAAAAAATAAAAATAAATAAAATTTCAGCCTTTTTAAAAAAGTACATTTATTTATTTGGGGGGCATTTATATATGCCATAACACACATGTAGCAGGCAGAAACAACTGGAGATGTGGGTTTTCTCCTTGACTCTGTGGGTGCCAGGGATCAAGTTTGGGTCGTCAGGCTTGGCAGCAGGCACCTTTCCTCGCTGAGCCCTATCAGAGGCCCCACATTTCAGCCTCCTTTTCCTTTCATACATTCATCAGTTTGGTATGTTCAGGGCTCCATGCTATCATCTGTAGCCCGGCAGATCTTTTTGTGTGTGCCCCTGTGATGCTGGGGATTAATCGTGGGGCCTTGTGAATCTAAGCAAGTACTCTGCCACTGAGCTGCAACCCCAGCCCTCTTTCCATTTCATTTCGAGATAGTCCCTTACTCAGTGGACCATGCTGGCCTTGAACTCATACATAATCTAAGCAAGGCCAATGTGCTGACTTCCCAAGAAGCTGGGCTTATAAGGCTTGTGCACCATGCCGGGATGCACCTACCTGTGGGTTTTCTATTAAGTGGCAGTTCAAATGTTATTGTCCTCAGTAGCCATCTTACACTGCTCCCACTGTTTGCCATTGTCAAAATATAATTTTGCTCTTCAGGCCTGGCGCCTTAGGTCAATGCCTAGAAGTGAGAGTTCTGGGCCAAACTTACACAAACCTCAAGTACAATAACACACTACAAAACTTGAGCTGCCAACAAGATAGCTGCCAACAAGAAAGCACTCCATTTAACCAACAGGTTTTAAACATTGGCCGTAGGCTGAGTCTTGTGCTAGATGCTGAGGAGAAAGGAATAAGACATGTCCTGTGGCAAGGAAGAAAGTGACCAGCAGGATTGGTGACAAGCTTTGGGATGCTGGGTCAAGCGCAGTCAATGACAGGCTTGCTCTAGAGTGGGCTTCAGCAAAGGCCATTGTAAGAAGGTGCTGATTCCCCTGAATTGACGGTCCAGAGTAGGTGGGCAGTGAGGACCAGAGGGGAAAAGTTTGTTGAGGGAAAGGGAGTGAGGGAGAGAATGAGGGTGTGTGATCAAAGAGCACACAGCCATGCAGTATTCGTAGGTCCAAGCCTAGGCTGTTGTCATGCTTTGAATATGTTTGGCCGGGCAGTGGCACTCTTAGGAGGTGTGGTCTTGTTGGAGGAAGTGTGTCACTGTGGGGGTGGGCTTTAAGACCTTCCTCCTAGCTGGCTGGAAGACAAAACAGTCTTTTCCTGACAGCCTTCAAATCAAGTTCCTTCTCCAGCACTGTGTCTGCCTGCACAGTGCCATGCTTTTTGCCACGATGATAATGGACTGAACCTCTGAACCTGTAAGCCAGCCCCCATTAAATGTTGTCCTTATAAGAGTTGCCTTGGTCATGGTGTCTCTTCACAGCAATAAAATGCAAACTAACACAGCTACTCCACTTCTGTACCCAGACTAGCCTCTCTGGGCCTCAGTTTCCTCACTTTGAGGATAACACCAGGCTCATGGCAGATAGATTATTCACTGCGGCTTTTTCATCCTCTGACCAGGAGGTTACTGGACAGCAAGACTGCACCCTCATCTCTTCTCTGTGTGCCACCCTCTCCACAGCCAATAATTCTGAAGACTACAAGGAGACCATGTGGAACAAGAACCAAAGCTCAGGCTTCAGAGAGCTCACTGCTACTAGTGGGAAATATTTTCAATTAAAATCCTACATACAGATAGAGACATTGCATTAGCTACAAGTCAATTGGTGCACTGTGGAGAAGCAGGGTGACTTGTGAGGTCACAAACAGAGATGAGGCCCAGGAAACAGCAGTCACTGGACACCAAATGCAGGCTGAGAAATATTCCAAGCCTTTACTCTCACTTCTCGCCGCTGTGAGGAAATACCTGGCCAACAGAAGGTGGGGAAGGGGTTGTTTTGACTCACGGTTTGAGAATCCATCACGGGAAGTCACGGTGCAAGCAATACAAGGCAGCTGGTCGTGTCCACAGTCAGGAAGCAGAGAGAGGTGAAGCCTTGCCCCTCAGCTTTCTCTCTATTATTCATTCCAGGGCTCCCCCCTTGGAATGGTGTTGTACATAATTAGGGTGGGTCTTCACACCTCAACCCAGCCTAGAAATTCCCTCACAAGCATGCCCACATCTCAGGTGCTTCTAGTTCCTATCAGCTCAGCAGTAGATATTCTCACCTTATCGTCCACCATCCAACACTCTGTGCATTGAACATTCTAGATAACGAGGAGACAGAGATTCCAGGAGCTCAGCCTCTGAGCACAAAGGCCTGCTCTTTTACTCTGTGTTGCTCAGGTCACTGGAAAGGCCTGGAGCTTGTGCTTGGGTCCTTGAGACTTTGAGGAAGGTGCTCTCCTGTGCAGGAATATGGTTTCAAGCGGCAGAGGGATGAAAATTGCACACACATCACTTCAGCCAAGTGTGGCGGTCGTCAAGCTGCAGGGAGCTCTTAATATCTTCAGTATTTCACAGCATCTCTGAGTTTCCCAATATAGAGAGCACCATCACCCACCCTTTAAAAGGTGAATGAGATCACTAGCTCACCACTGCACCTAAGCATCTTCCCATTTGCCTTCAATTACCCCCGTCTCCAGTTACATCACTGCTAGTGAGATGATTAACAAAACCACGGTCATGTCAGTGGCAGTGAGTTAAATGCGAATAAAGAGAGCTCAGTTTGTTTCAATCCCCACTTGGGGACGACGCCTAACTGCATTCTTTAGCTTCCTACTGGGGTTCCTACATGGAGGTAGATGTGCTTGGTTGGAACCTGGACTTGATTGTGGCGAGCACTGCAGTGCAAGGGTGGGGTCACTTCCCCATCCCAGGCTGAGTTAGCGAGGCTGGTGTCACTGAAAGATGGATGTCCCTCATCAGGCGTTCTGACGAATCATGTAAATAGAGGCAGACACCTTCCAGGACTGACTTCTGCCACAGATGATGACATCCCCTCTCCTAGCCAAACCAAGTGGAAAATTGGATTTGCAGAACGGGGGCTTCCATCACTACCCCAGATGCTTTGTGATGTCTCGATACCAACTACCACAGATCAGCACAGGCCCCCACGGGATATCACCAACCCATGTGACAAGTAGTGGGCAAGGCAGCCAGGATCCAGTTCATGCCATGGGCTGGTTCTTATTATGCCAGGAATCCTTTATTAGGATTTTTGTGACAACCCTTCCCTTTTCTAAAAGGATACCACACAAGGAGAATGAGAGAGCCCTATTTTTAAAAATCCAGCATTGCCTGTGATTGTCGGGGGTTTCCGGTGTGTTACTTAAAAAGCTTACTGGGTACCAGTTTCCTCACTTTTGAAATAATGGTGATAATGGCAGTGTTCCTAAGGTGACTGGCAGTAGGGGAGAAAATCCTTATAAAAGCTGCCAGGCTGATCACTCAGGAGATGGAAACTGCTTATTACTGGATACAAATTAAAGTTAATTCTATTTCAGGGTAATTATAAATTAGGTGCTCTAATTCTAATAGGGTGCTTAGACTCCAAGTGTGTGTGTGTGTGTGTGTGTGTGTGTGTGTGTGTGTGTGTGTGTGTGTGTGTGTACATGCATCCATGAGGAGCCCCTGTACTAAAGAGATGAGCTTGAATCCTAGCAAAAAATGGAAAGAGAGAATAGTGCTTTGTGTCACACGCCTGCGCTGTGTCTTTGAGATTAGTGCTTTGTGTCACACGCCTGCGCTGTGCCTTTGAGAATAGTGCTTTGTGTCACACGCCTGTGCTGTGCCTTTGAGAATAGTGCTTTGTGTCACACGCCTGTGCTGTGCCTTTGAGAATAGTGCTTTGTGTCACATGCCTGCGCTGTGCCTAGGGGCCGCTGCATCGGATCGGAAAGCTGCAGCTCATTGTTTTCTTTTTTCTATTAGTTAAGTTTGTGTTAGACAGTCATCCTACCATCCACTTTCCCTCTACGTCCCCTCTGCCTTTGTCTACCTTCCCATCTCCCCACAAATCTCTCATGTCTATTATTCTCTAGTAACTCACCAATGTTAATGGGGTGGGGAGCTCAGCAGAGGGTACACAACTAAGAGACTGATACCCCTCTCTCAGGAGCTACCAACAGCCAATATTTCAGAAGTAGAGGGTAAGATCTGTGAGCCCGCCCCCTTCCTTGACTGACTGTTGAGTGGACCAGTCTTGTGTGGGCTCAGTGACTGCCAACACTGAGTGAATGATTCCTGTAATTGTACGCCTCTAGAGAATGGCGTTTCCAGCCCTCCGGCTTACCTTCTCTTACTTCCCACCTTCTCCTCCCAGTGTCTCCTGAGCCTACAGCAAGTGATAACACCTTATTTTTAGAGACAGGGTCTTCTGCTAGACCTGATGCTGGAGTTGTTGCCAAAGCTAGCTAGCTAGCAAGTGATCCACCTGTCTTAGATCCTTCAGTGCTGGAGTTCTGGGCACACATGTGATGGTTTGTATAGGTTCGGCCCAGGGAGTGGCACTATTAGAAGGTGTTGGAGTAGGTTTTTCACCGTGGGTGTGGGCTATCAGACTCACCCTAGCTGCCTAGAAGTCAGTCTTCCACTAGCAGCCTTAAGATGAAGATGTAGAACTCTCAGCTCCTCCTGCACCATGCCTGCCTGGATTGCTGCCATGGGAACCTCGATGATAATGAACTGAATCTCTGAACCTGTAAGCCAGCCCCAATTAAATGTAGTTTATAAGAGTTGCCTTGGTCATGGTGTCTGTTCACAGCAGTAAAACCCTCACTAAGACAATGCACAACCCTGCCTGGCTTTCTACACGTCAGAATTCAAACCCATGTCCTCATTTGGACAACAAGAGCTCTTACCCACTGAGCCATATCTTTAGCCCCTGGACTCTTTGTTTTGTTTAAAAGGATGTGGCTTGAGACTTGCTTTGGTCTTGGAAGAATATTGATTTTAGGTTATGCAAAGTCGTTTGTTTTTAGAGATTACTTGTCTGTTATTCATCTGTGATATGGTGTGGTTCAGGCCCTGTCTTCACCAAGGTTGGGTGGACTTGCTGTTGTATGGAAGAGTCTGAGCTAAGTGTGACTTTAGAACACTCAGAAGAAATATGGAGACAGACTTTTTGCCTGATCATGAATTAGGCAATGTGTTCTTTGACACACAAATAAATGTTCAAGGAATAAAAGAGAAGGTGGACACGTTGGATTTTACGAGAATTTAAACTTGATGCTCTAAAGGACACCATCAAGAAAGGGAAGGGGCTGGAGAGATGGTCCACAAGTTAAGTACCTTTGTATTCTCGTAGAAGACCTGGCTTTTACCCCTACTTTGAGTCCATGGTGGTTTACACCCATAACTCCAGTTCCAGGGGAGCTGATGTTTTCTTCTGACCTCTGCATGGTGCATGTGTACACAGGCAAGGCACACATAAAATAAAATGAATAATGCATCTAATGAATAACTCTGTAAGACCAAGTTAAATGGCGGCTGGGCATGGAGGCACACCTGGGATCCCAGCACCGAGGAGGCTAGGCCAGAAAATTTTGGCTAGTCCAACCTGGCCCATACAGTGAGACTCCATGTGTCAGAAAAAAACTCAAATAAATAAAAGATGTGGCAATGTATTCCAAACCCCAGTACTTGGGTAACAGAGGCAGAAGGATTAGGAGTCCAAGGTTGCCCTTGACTACATAGTGAATTCAAAGCCAATCTAGGCTATATGAGAACTTGCCTCAGAAAACCAGTTAAAGAACAACCTCCAGAATGATGTGAAATACTTACAAATTCAGACAGATTATAAGGGTCTTGAACTTAGAATAAATAACACTAACACTTTAAAGCAAAAAGACGACCCAACTCTAAACATAGACAAAAGATTTGACAAGTTATTTCTCTGGCAAAGATTCACAGGTGGCCAGTAAGATGGTAGGTGCCATGAGCCAGAGGCAGAACCACTTCACTGTCCCAGAATGACTGTAACTTGTGGAGACTGAGGAGAAACGTGAGACTCCCACATGTTGCTAGGGCATAGTGTGAACCTGCCAGGATAAAATATATTTCTTTGTCCTGTAAACCGAACTAAAAAAAAAATCAATAAAGTAATGAAAGATTAAAGAGAGTCTGGATTGGTGTGACACCCCCTCCCTGTTTCCACCCACCCCTTAACCTTCAATGAAGCTGACTGCCACCACCCATCTGCTTCCTGCTCTGTGACCATGCTAGAACCACACAGAGGCCTCTTAGGACCTTTAAACTAAGTTTCTTGCAATTTATCTTTTTTCAGCAGTAACAGAATCTCACCAGTCTGTTACCACAGCCATTTGATTCACAGGTCAGCTCCGTGTCCACAGACGGGGTGCTGAGGTGATGGGGCCCTGTTGTATGCACTTTCCGAGAATATAAGCCTAGTAGGTTTTCTGGGAGAAAGTGTGGCTCAGGGCGTTGCAGAGACAGGAGGTGGCAGGGCCTCTCGAAGTGGCAGCAGCCTGCCTAGAAGACTTGTCCACACATACCTGGGTGCAAGAAGGTCATGCTTGGTCAGCTGTGAGCAAATAACAGAGGGAGAAATAAACACATCATTTCTTCTTCTGCTTTGTTTTTTAAGAGCAGGGGTGGGTGTGATTACTTCTTTTTTTTTTCAAAGCCCGGAATTCAGCACTGCCATTTACTTTCAAGGCACATATTCATGGCTTCCAGGGGCAAGATGCGTTCCTCTTATCTAAGGGAGGCCGGCTGAGCTTTTCTCCGTTTGTAACTGAAATCCAGCCTTCTCCCAGCGGGCCTGCTGCACTGCACGGTTCTACACCTGAGATGTTTGCTGCAAGAAGCCCATTAGCCAAATGCCTAAGGCTTGCTGCTTGTTTTCGATGCTTGCTTTGTTTTCCTTTGGACATAATGTTTTGTTTGCAACACAGTAATTGTTCCACGGCCAGTGATTCCTCCATCATAAACAGAAATGTGAATCAGAAAGTGCAGGCAGGGGGAGATGACAAATGTCCGTAGGCTGGTCCTGATGTCAGAGCCACACTGCAACACCTCCTCTGCAGACCTTGCCCATCCTGCCTGCACTGCCTTGCAAGCCCGGCTGCTGTTACTTGCAGGGGGAGTTGCAGGGGGAGGGGAGAGAAGGGGGATGGTGCAAACCTGAACCCAGTGGAGGCTGATAATCCCAAACTGTGCTTTTGATTTGGGAACCTCAGTGTAGCCATGAAATTTACAACGAGGACACAGCAGGTCAGTGCCCAACTCTGAACAAGGGCTGTCCAGTTTCACAGGGGACTTGAGTCTCCGGATGATGCTCAAGCTGCCACGGGAACCCTGTGAGCTTTTTGGTCACTTGAACGCCAAGCAGGTAAAGCAGGCTTTGGTACAGATACACACTTCCCTATGTGTGTACAAAAGCCTCTCAGAGGATAGCCAAGCTTGCAACCAGCCTGCATCTGCAGGCCTTTCACCTCAATCAGCAAGAAGACAGTTGCCCAATGTGGGCGCCATGATGGCCCAGACACAGCCCTGGCATTTAGAAGATGAGTCTTAAGCAAGCAAAGTTACTTCCAGGTAGGGAATTAGCTTCATAGGTTGAGTGCTCGCCGTGCACATACGAAGGCCTTGGTTTGTTCCTCAGCACCACCCAAACTGTAATCCAGCCCTTGGGAGGCTAGAGGCAGGATGAACAGAGGTTCCTTTTTTCAAGGTTACCAATGAGTTCTAGGTCAGTCTGGACTCCCTGAGACCCTGACTGAAAATAACAAAAACAAAGAAGAAGAAAAAAGGTGACCTTTCCTCAGAAATACCCTAGGCCTCGCCTCTTGCCTCCCCAGTCCTGTGCTTCCTGCTTCTCAGCCTACTTCCCCTATGCTGTTATTTCCTCATCTTTTCTCACAGTGTTTCCCTCCCCTTCCCTACCTCCCTTTCTCTTCCCATCCCTGTCTCATCTCTCTCACTGCCTGTTGTTTGGTCTTTGCCTTCCATCTTGTCTTTTTTTCTCTGTGGGTTCTCTTTCTCTTTCTCAGTCTCCCTCTCAGATGAAGCACCTCTTGGCTACCTCACCTGGGCTCTTTTGAAGGACTCTTGTTTTGTAGATAGCTTCAGTTGCATGAATTTTGTCTGAGAGAAAAATGAAACCAAACAAAACCAGAGGGAAAGCAAGTTCAGATGGCAGAGTGGTCCTGTAGTGAATATTCCTGTCAGCATTGATCCTGCCCTTCCACCTCCGACTCCCCAGCTGGTGATGGTTCCACAAAGATGTCAAGTATAGCCTCAGGGTTCACTGCTCATGTATAAATTCACAGGCAGTGGACAGAGGGTCTCAGGGTCATACCACCACCCTCCTGCATGGCTGGACCTCCCAGAATTCCATGAGTGTGCTTCTCTTCCTCAGTGGACCAGGCAGCCTGACAGTAAGACATTTGTGTAGAGCCAGGCAAAGGGCAAACAGCTGTCCCCAGTCCCTTCCGGGAAGGTAAAGAACAAATGCATGAATCATAATGTGGAGATTACTTCCTGTCCAGGACTCCATGAGGGCAAGTAACCCCCTGATGTGGATACAGGCAATCCAGCGTGCCTGCCTATCAGCAGGTAAGTGCTGCCTCTCACAGATCAAAGAGAGCTGATGGCTCTGTCAAGGCAGATAAGAAAGGGATCTCTGCCCCTTTCTGCTCTCTGAAGACTGCAGGATGCCTGACTGAAGAGACATATAAAAGCCAGGCCAACCAGCTCCCCCAGCCTTGACTATATGGCTGCTTTGGTTTCCTGGCACTTTTCTGTATGTGGAGATTGTGAGGCTGGACTCCATGAGTCTCTCAAGACCCACCCTACTGGTCTGTCTGCAAGCGAGTCATGACCTACACCCAGACTGCAGGATAGATTTGGAGGCTCTCATGTGTTTTCATGGTGGCTGTCTGGAGTTTGCTCACCCACTCCAACCCCTATCTCTCTAGTTCTGGCCACAGCCTGACAGGCAACTATCACAAGATCACCACTTCAGTGTGCTGTGGCTTCACATCTGGATTACCCAGTGCTTTCAACTAACCCTCTTTGAGAATAGTCTCAAAAATGCAGCTGTCATGGCCTAAAGTCCAAGTCCTTCAAATGTGCATCAATAGACATTTCTTCCTTCTCTTTTGTAAAGATTGATTTATTCTATGTGTATATGTGCATGCCTGAGCGTGTGTATGCATATGTATAGGTCCCTGAGGAGCATGTATGTATATGTATAGGATCCCTTGGAATGAGAGTATCAAGTGCTTGTGAGCCACCTGATGTAGGTGGCATGAACGAAACCTTTGCAAGACCAGCAAGTGCTGTTACTATTTCTCCATCTCTAGCCTATACCATCATGGAAGGAAATGTGGAAAGAGAAGCCATCTTTGCACACATCTTTGAATAGCATCATGATGTCCTTGTTATGAGACATAAAAAAGAATACCATTCATTTTAAATTCATATTTTAATAGGGAGATGTTTTGGGATATCTTACATATGTTCTCAGAATCACATGTGTTCTTAGAGAATCATAGTATGGTATTCCTATACATGGAATCGCACACACACACACACACACACACACACACACACACACACACGGTTCTTTCTGTGGCTGTGGTTCTGACAGCTCTGAGAGCGTGGGGACACCAGGATGCCACTCTGGTACCTCAGGTATCAGAAGCTTTGCAGCTTCAACAAAGATGAATTCCAAGAGTAAAAGCACTTAATTAGAAAGAAGAGGAAGAAAAAGAGGAGAGGAAAAAAGAGAAGGAAGAGGCAGAGGAGGAGAAGGAGGAGAAGACAAAGCAACCCTGCAATCCCACCCCTAAGGATGTGTCCAAGAGAAATGGAGGCTCATAAAGCCCACGCCAGGACCCTATTGGGACTGAGGGCAACACTAGTCCCCCAACTTAACTTGTCCAGCCACTTAACAGGAAGACAAAAATGCGTCATCCCATGGTGGTTAACTCTGAACCAATGGGAAGTAAGAAATGAGAGCAGTATGTGACGGGTTGGCCTAGAAGTCAGTATGTTAAGTGAAAGAAGGGATTTTGTCATTCTGTTTAAGTAAAACTTCCATAGCAGACAAATCTACAGGCCAGAAAGATAGCTCAGAAGTTAAGAGCACTAGATGTGCATGCATAGGACCCACAACAATTTGTAACTCCAATCTGAAAGGACCCAAAATCTTCTGGCTTCCATAAGCATAGCATACACATAGTGCATACACACAGATGCTGGCAAAACACTCATAAAATTTTAAAAAAATTTTAAAAGATAAATCTAGAGAGAGATTAAGTTAGGAATGGGTCAGTGCTTGAGGAACATGAGCAAGACTCTGGCTCAGTTGTGGGGGAGAGAATTAGTCATTGCCTGGTGTTGGTGTAGGAGGAGCAGTTGATGGCAAACAAGCACAGAAAAACTTCCTAAGTAACAGGAGTGTTTGAGAACCACCCTGAGTGACAGTTCCCAGCTCTACCACAGTCACCAAAGCCTCAGAATTGGTTAAAAACTTAGTTGGATTGACGAGCCTTTGTTTTGAAGATTAGACTCATGTTAACTCGGTGGTCACTTCTGACTGCACAAATGACTGATATGCACTGTCATTTTAGTGGTGCCATGTCTCAAATGTGTCATCAGTGAGACAGGAGTGAGTAACCATGCCAAGCAGACTGGGGTTGCACTTGCTGAGGCTGAATATCTGGCACATGGTATTCAAAAACTCTAATATCCTCTCCCCTGGGTACCAGAGAGACAAGGAGAGAAAACCATAGCCCTGGGGAAGAGGGAGGGATGCGGGATGGGCTGCAGCCTGTAGCTGGCCTTCAAGGGAGAAAAGCCAGTAACTTACTGGGAGACGCTGATTCAAGAACATACATGGGAAAGAGATGAAGTGGCTCAGCCAGATGTGATGGTCCATGCCTGGAACTCCAGGATTCAAGATGCTGAGGCAGGAGTGGTGAAGTGCAAATCACCTTCAGCTACATAATGAATCTGAGGCCAGCCCAGGCTACATGAGACCTGGCCAAGGGAAAAAAAAGAAGGGGCGGGTGGGATGAAGAAGGGAAGGGAAGGACATGAAAACTTTTAAAAAGAAATGAAAAAAAAAAGAAAGAAAGAAAGAAAAAAGAAAAGAGCTATTTTCCAGAGCCACAGTTATGAACAAGCTCTTTCCCCTCTATAAGAGTCTAAGAGGCCGCCATGTGAAAGCTGCACATGTGGCTGGTTCTTTAATTAAGGATTGTCCTGTGTCCTTAAGACAGCTAACCACCCCACCTATGTCTGCTGAATCCCAGAAGCAGCCCTGAGTCACAGTAATAATGAAAATGACTGTGTAGAGTTCAAATCACCAGAGCAAGTGATCTCTTCCATTCTGAGCTCTTTCCTGCAGTCTGACGTTGAGGAGACTAGGCCATCCAGGGGCTGAGACCTGTCCAGCGAAGCACTGGGTGCTTAACTAGATTGAGTGCAGATGTCCTAAATCATGGGAGCATGGCCCAGAGAGGACTTTTACTCTTGACTTTTCTTTTTCTAGACTTCCCCATCGTTCTGATCCCAAGCTTGGACTCGGTGTCATTCAAAGTTCTAGAAAAGACTGCTGGTGGAGAGGCTAGAGACTGTTAGTGTTGGAAGCCACTGTTAGGAAACTGAGGCAGCAGGAAATGACTGCTGAGATGAGTCTCAATTTTGAAGGTAGGATGTCTGAGTCCAGGGATGTCAAACATCCGCTGTTACGGTACTGTTCCAGCTTCTCTTTCCACAAGGGATGCAAGGGGTCAGAAGTTCAAACCCATCCTTGGCTCCACAATAATTAAAAGCCAACCAGGGCTACAAGATACTGTATCTCAGAAAGTTAGATATAGATAAATAATACTCAAGTCAACAATAATGGTCTACCTTGTTTTAATAACAGCTATATAGATTTCTACAGTATGGATGGGTTTCTTAATTTTTTTTTTAAATAAGACTTATGTATTGATATATGTAAGCGCACACGGGGTCAGTGGCGAGTTGCAGTGGTCAGTTTTCTCTTTCTACCATGTGGATCTTGGGGAACTGACTTAGACCCTCAGGCTTGGTGGCAAATGGCTTCACTTGTTGAGCCATTTGTTGATTGTTGAATGTTGAGCCGTTCCTCTCAACATACTGCTCTCAACTCAGTCCTCCTGCCTTTCCTCCCAGTTCCTCCCAGGATGTACCCTGGGGAGCCAGCACACTCGATGATGACCTTTGCTTTGGGCAGAGACCCTCACCAACTAGAATGAGGTAGCTTTTCTCTCTGCTTTTCAAGATGCCCAGGTGCCAAATGCCTTGATTCCTAATGACTAGAAGTGGCCGTCAAGTGCCTTTGCTTGAGCAGTAGTCTTCTGGAGGGAAAGAAGGAAAAGGAGATGCACAGACCAGATGGATCTAAATTGAACACATTCTCAGTGCTTAATTTCCCTAATGTAGAGCACAAACAGCCTTCTGGGAATACTTCTCCAGCAGCGCCTGCAGTCTTAACCACTCACAGCCGTTAACCATATTGAGTCTCAAGGGGCTCCACTCCCCAGCACCTCCCAAGAACCCATCTAGAGCCACCATTTACCCTGGTAAGTGTCCTGTAAGTAGCACTAACCAATCTTCCTAATACAGGCCGACCACAACACTGCTCAGCAGAGCTTTGATGAGTACATTCTGGTGAGAAACCGAAAGCACCGGTGCCGCCCTTCAGAGGCCCGAGCTCCCTTTCCAGTTACGATGCCCATTCTTCAGTGTCCCTTTCTGTTAGTGGTCCTATCCATTAACAATCATGGGGTCAAAAAAGATTAATGTGAAGGTAGAGTTGTCAGGCATCGTCCCTTTTCTCAACCTACATCCAAACAAGTCTCCTCTGTGATATTTTTCTTGTACTGTTTGTGACAGGGTCTTAGTGTATGCTGGAGGCTAGTCTTGAGCTGGTGAGCCCTCCACCTCAGCCTCCCAGGCTCTGGATCATAGGCCTGTACTACCATACCTGACCATGAAAGAGCTTATACAAGCCCTGAAACTGGCATACAGGCAAAATACACACAAAATGAATAAATCTAACTTAAAAGAAATTTTAGAAAGAGTAGAAATATCAGAACCAGGGCTGGGGATGTAGCTCAGTTGGTTAAGTGCTTGCCTACTGGTTTGAAGTCCTGCTTCAATCCCCTCCCCACCCCACCCCTGTACCAGTTAAACAAAGTTGGGTGTGGTAGCACACACCTACAATCCCAGGATTCAGAACTTGAAGGGGAAACAATCAGAAATTCAAGGTCATCCTTGGCTACTTATTGAATTTTGTGCTAGCCTGGGCTTCTTGAGACCCCTGCCAGAGAGAAAGATGACAATGAAGTAGGAAGAGGAGCAGAAGAAGGAGAAGGAAAAAGAAAGAAGGAGAGAGAGAGAGAGAGAGAGAGAGAGAGAAGAAACAAAGAAGACAGAAGATGGGCTGGGATGAGAATTAAATACATGCTCATACTCTTATCTGGCAAGATGGCTTAGTGAATAAAGGCATTTGCTTTGAAAGCCCAAGGACCTGAGTTCAATCCTCCAAATTCACTTAAAGGTGGACGAAAAGAACTAACTTACAGAGCTATCCTCTGACTGCTCACACTAACATTGTAGTGTGTGGTAGTGGGCACACTCGTTACAAACTGTAAGGCTCATGCTAAAAGGGAATGGCAGGAACAAATTATACGCAACCTGGTAGACTACATGAAACTGGCAACCATCTTGTACTTGTGTCCTTTGCAGAGTGACTTTTCAATTATTCCATCAGGAGAGAAAATGTGTGTCTCCAAGACAGCTCAACAGTTAAAGGCACCTATTGCCAACCTGATGACCTGAGTTCAGTCCTTAGGGTCCATGTGGTAGAAGAAGAGAACCAACTCCCCACCCTATCATGGAGACCTGGATCAACACCACCTTGGAATCACCAGGCTGCAGAGTCAAGCCCCACTTCTGGAACCTTCTTGGGAATGCAGTTCTGACCAGCAGGAACCATGAGCCCAGATGACTCTTGTTTCTAACCACTAAATTTTAGGTTGAACTGTTTTACAGAAACACCGAACAGATACAAAAGCCCAGAGAATGCCTGTGCACAGAGGAGAAGGGAACTGACCGACGCAAGACGAGACAATATCTTTAAATATATTGAAAGGATGTTTACGTATTTAGTGAAGAACTGTGCAATGCTTTGCTTTGGTTCATGGAGATGTTGGCAGTTTGCTATGAGTGAGTTGGTCTAGGCCTAGGGATAAAGCTTGTGTTTGGTCAGGCACAAGATGCTGGTTTCAATCTCTGACTACACACACATGCATGTATGCGCGCGTGTACACACACACACACACACACACACACACACACATGCCCACACGCACACACGCGTGCACATTTGTATGAGAACGGGACTGTATCCCTACAGCTCTAAATGTCTTATCTAATAATATTCTCATGACCATCATAAAACAAATACTGGGTAGCATTTCAGCCCCATTTTTGATACCTACTGATTTTAACAAGTTCAGAAGAGAGGATGCGTGTTCTTTCACAGGAAGTGAAACGACATCAGGAAGAAACCACAGTTCTACCTTCCTTGGAAGTTAAGAAATAATGAAATAATCATGCTTGCTAGAGGCAGGAAGACAAATACCAGGAGAGATAACCCAGAGATATAGACAACTCAATGGAGACGCACACTCTGTTGGAGATTCTGAGACAGAAGACAGTGGATTACCATAAACCAATGGAACTTCCATATAAACAGTCCCCAGCTTATAAATTCAACAGTGGTGAGAAGTACCATGCACTCATTCAGTATAAACATGTATAAACATGATGAAAGCTTTTAGAGTCCCCCCTTCCTGGAGTGCCAGGCAGCTTCAAGCCCCAGCTCCCATTCAGTCTCGTGATTGGGAGATAAACAACAGACCATCCACGGTGTGCTGTTTCTAAGCTGGTACATTTGATCACTGACCTGTGTTAAATGCACTTGACTTCCAATATTTTCAACTTTTGATAGTTTATTGGGGATGTAAGTCCAGTCTGGGTTGTGGTGTGTTGTATGCATACACATACATTTATAACAGGCATAAATAAAATTCAAAGTTAAAAAGTAGATTTCATGGTTTTCTTTTCTTTTTTCTTTTTCTCTTTTGTTATATTTTATTCTTTATCACGAGCCTGAACTTCTGGCTTTGAATGCAGTCGTCCTGTCTAGTCTGTGAGTACAGAACTATACAGGCTTGCAGTGCTACCTGGCTCAGCAGCTATGCGCTATTGGTTAGTAAGGGGAAACCTGTGAGATGCCTCAACCTCCTCCTAAGTGGAAGGTGTGTAAGCGAAACCTTTTCACCCCAGTTTCCCCTTGCCTTTGTCTGCAGGAATTGGTTGGGTAGAGCAGTCAGGAAAAGGGAAAGGCTGTTGCCTAGAAGCCCCAATTTCCTAGATCCGACCTAAAACCACTGCTAGAAATCACTTAGTAGCAATAACTCTGCACAATAACTTGATGCCTGGCAGGCTCCTCTGATTTTCAGCTGGACACCGTTATCCCTCCTAGGCTAAACCCTGCCTGTCTTGGGTTCAGCAGACACTCTTCCTTAAGTATATGGACCAGATTAAAGAACTCGGAACACCCATGATTCACTTCACAGCAACTGTTGGACTGAGCATGAGGTCCCAGATGGAGGAGTTGGAGAAGGGACTGAAGGAGCTGAGGGAGTTTGCAGCCCCATGGAGGGAGCAACAATGTCAACTGGCCTGACCTCCCCATGCTCCCAGAGGCTGGACCACCAACCAAAGAATACACATAGAGGGACCCATGGTGCTGGCCACATATGTGGCAGAGGAGGGCCTTGTTGGCCATCAGTGGGAGGAGAGGCCCTTGGGCCTGAGGGTATTAGATGTCTCAGTATAGGGGAATGCCAGGAAGGGAAGACGGGAGTGGGTGGGTGGGTGGGGGAGTACCCTCATAGAGGCAGGGGAGGGAGGGGATAGGGGGTTTCCAAAGGGGAAACCTGGAAAGGGGGAAATATTTGAAATGTAAATAAAGTATCCAAAATAAAAATAAAGAGAACTGTGTCCCTTTACCCTGTATGCCCAGAGCTCCTTCAGTCACAGCACAGGGGCTAAAAGCATCATCCATGAAGGCAAAGCATGTTAGTTCATAGCCCCACTCTACTGTATTACCTAATATCTCTCTCTCTCTCTCTCTCTCTCTCTCTCTCTCTCTCTCTCTCTCTCTGTTGCATGTGCATGGTAGGGGTGGAGCATATGCATGCATGTGTGCTGAAGGCAGAAGAGGACATGAGGTATCTCACTCTATCCCTCTCCTTTGGGGCAGATTCTCTTTGAATCCTTAGCAAACCTAGCGATTCTCTTTTCTCTGCCCCACACAGCGCTGAGGTCAAAGCCCAACTCACAGCCACATGCAACTCTTTATGTGGTTACTGGTTTGAATTTAGGTCCCTGTGCTTGGGTAAGAAGTGCTCTTACTGGTGCACTGACTCTCTTCCCATTTTTGAAATGGCAATAGGAGAATTACCAACCGTTCTCTATCTTAAATGAATTAATGCATATTAGTGTACTTTGTACCTGACTGCTGACAATCATTCAATTACTGTTTGCTGCTAACACTAGCTTCATTATAGTCTTATCACAGGAGCCTAATAGTTTTCCCTGGTAGGTCATAAACTTAATGACGGCAGCTACTGCATCTATCTAGTTTATTGCTATGTCCCCTGGAATATCTGGCTCAGATACTGTCCAGTAAATGTTTGTTGAATAAACACTTTATCAATAGTGTGAGGCATATATGCAAAGTCAAATAGTATCCCACCTGGAATGGATTTCATTTGAGGTAAAGAGAGTTAAAAACCTACACTTGATGTGTGCTAGAAGGGTATTATAGGAAAAAAACCTCCACTTTTGACTCTAAAGACAAAGCAAAATACCCATGTGCTCATAAAATCCAAGGCTAGAAACCTTCATTTGTTCAAGAAAAAAAAAATCACCAGACTAGCCAGGAGATATTCAATGCCAAGTCAATGCCAATGGTCCATAGATGTCAACCTTGTCCAAATCTGGCCTTGTATTGTCTGTGATCAAAGATAAGACAAACGTGAGTCAGAGTACACCAGCCCCCACCCCTACCGCCACGACCGGGGCCACCTCAGCATTTCCCATACTGCATTGCCTTGTACCAGGCTTTTTCCTGGCATCCAACCAGCGGAATGTCTACCACGTGGTCCTCATCCCTTACTTGTTTGCAACTTCGTGACATAGTTATTCCTTGTAGCTTCTGTGGATGTGGGGGTGGGGAGAGAGGTCTGCTGACGAATGATTGCGTGCAAGTATTTTCTGGTGAATTGCACAGCTCCATTCCGTCACAGCTGACAGGTAGGATCGGGGAGAATGCGCCTGCATCTTTAGTCTTCTGCCACAGATCCCCTGGATAATTTACTTCCTTATCTCTTTCTTTGCCTTCACCATGAACAATTATGGCATCTCTCTCTGCAGACGCCTAGTAATTGGAAAATTCGTTTACAAATCTAGTAACTTTTTCTTCCTTAAAGTTTTTTTTTCTTCTTCCTTATCACACAGAAAGGATAGACAAAGATTTGAGGGGGAATAAGAAGCACTGATTTCAGTGAGTTTTAAAGGATGAAAACTGAATTTAACAACTCCACTGTTACCTTCCAGACAGAATTAGAAGGTCACAGGAATTTGATCTTGGATATTACTGGGACAATTTTCTATTAACTTAATGATTTCCCTTTAAGATACATTTTAAAAGAGGGCTTATCTTGCAAACCTGAGGACATGTCCAATCCTAGAATTGATGAGAAAAAACCCATATGTGCTCGATATAGGGCTTTACACCTTTAATTCAAAGGCAGAAAGACAGAAGCAGGTAGTTTGGGGCCAGCCTGGTCTACATAGTGTATTCCAGGCCAGCCAGTGCTCCATAGTAAGAATTTGTCTCACAACAAAGCCAAACAAAAAATTCAGATGTGGTAGCATGAGTTTATAATCCCCATGATTATAATCTACCCCGATTTCCTTATGTATATGCATACATGCACCCACACATATGTGAGCATACACACACACACACACAATTTTTTAAAGTGCTTGCAGCTACCTCTGTGATATTATACTAACTCTGTGAGTGTTAGGAACAGAGATTGTCTTATGACTAAGAGAATTAATAGTAGCAATTACAGACATTACAGCTCATGGTCACCAACGGCTATGTCAGGCACACTGCTTCCTTCGCCCCATGAGAGAGATTCATACTTTAGTTTACACAGCATTTCTCTTCCCAGAAACACATGATGGAGTCCAGTCATTGCTGTGAACTGTTACAAGAGTAAAGAGCATACAATTATGGTCTTTGGAGGGTGGGCCTTTGAGGGGTGACACAAGCCTAGTAAGACCATAAGGAAGCCCTACAATCTTTATGGGATCTTTATCAGAAGAGTCTTCTTAGGAATACTGAGCAGAGGACTCAGACACATGGATGCTTCCTGTCTCTTGCCATGTGACATTTGTCCTACAAAGGAGTCAATGGCCAGATGCAGCCCTTTGACCATGGGCCTCACAAGTCATGATCCAAATTTAAACCTAGTTTCCTGCGGGCTTACCTGGTCTGTGGTCTCATATTAATGGCAACAACAACAGCAATGAGACAGTTCCATAATTATCTTACTCTCCAAAAAGTAGAGTAACACTTAGAGAAATTATAAATGACTTGCTTACAGTCAGGGAGCCAGCCCATGGGCTGTTCTAAGTAAAGGTAGATCCAGTCCAAAGCCTAGTAGTTTTTCTAAATTATTTTATGCATTTTACGCGTGTGAGTGTTTTTCCTGCATGAGTGTACTTAACAGTTCCCACAGAGGCCAGAGAGGGGGATGGATCTCCTGAGGCTGGAGTTGTGATAGATAGTTGTGAGCTGTCAGGTGGGTGCTGGGAACTGAACCCAGGTACTTTGCAAGAGCAGCCGTTGCTCTTAACCTCTGTCATCTTTCTAGTTCCCCTCCCCACAAAGCCCAGTCTTGACCTCTTTGAGGACCAACAGAGCATGCATGCAAAGTACCTGTACCAGTTACCTGGTACAAAGCTGGCTCTGGCTCCCTTGGCTCTTCTCACCTAATTGCTCATGTTTTGGAAGTTGGTCTTGAGGGAGTCACGTGGAGAACTGGCACAGTCTAGCCAGCACATGCACCTTCCTGACACGGAGGCTGGCCCTGAAGCCTACAGGCACGTGCCACTACGCTGCATCTGGGGATACACCTCACACATCTTTTACCCATCTGGACACCATCAACATTTTAGTTTGTAGTTTCCTTTTCAGAGCTAGAAAGATATCCTGGGGGTTATTTGTCAGCTGTTTTTATTTTATCTGTTTTGTTCACTGTTTTATTTATCTGATCTACCTTGGTTTCCCTGTGCACTTCATGTCTGGGTGCGTGGGAATCATCTGGCTTTTCCTAACCCCGTGTTTCAGTACCCCCAGCTCAGCCAATGAAAACAGCGTAGATAACTGCTTGCTTAGAGAGCACATCTGTGTATGTGTGTATGTATGTATGTATGTATGTGTGTATGGCTCCATTCTGTATGCTCTCTGCTTGGGGATGTGGGATAAAAAAGCAGCCTCTGTCTGGGATATACTGGTCTCCCGATGAAAAAGAGGGGTGAGAGCCATACAATGCTTTCTGTTGTTCGGAGACTGAATGTCCCTATGTATCTTAGGTTGGTCTCAAAATCACCACCCCTCCCCCCACCCCCACCCCCACCCCCATCAACCTTCTGAGTGCTGGGATTTCATGGGCAAGCCACCACCACCCCAGCTCACAGACAGCTTCATACAGTTCCCTGAAATGTGTTTCTAGAAACTGCTGTAAGAAATCTGTCACTCGGGTGAGTCATCCATTCCTTTAATCCCAGCACTTGGGTAGCAGACGCAAGCAGATCTCTCTGTGAGTTTGAGGCTAGCCTGGTCTACATAGTGAGTTCCAGGCTAGCCAGGTTCACACAGTGAGAGTCTATCTCAAGATAAACAAATAAACAATGACAAAAAAGAAACAAGCCTCAAAAACAAGCCTCGTCCAGTTACATCTTATTGCTAAAGCAAGTCACATGGCCAAGCCTGGGTCCTGAAGTACAAAAATCATGAGGAAATACAGGGCTGAGTGCATCTCTTACCTTCATAAGCATCTTCTGTCACTCCCATGCCCCTCCTCCCAGCCCTGGAAATAAGTGTGTTTGTTCTTCATGCTACATAGTTGAGAACATTCTGTTGGCTTCATTATTTAATTCGGGACGTTAAGGAGTTCCCTGTATCCTTGAAAATAACACTATTGCCCTCCATTTTGGAGCTCCCCAAATTTAAATGACTTGATTTCCCTATTTAATTTGTAAGTTACTTACCGTAGATGATGTGTCTTTGTTCATTACACTGTGCCTGCCTTTCAGGATATCCTATTTGTATAAGTGCTGCTTGCTAACGCTAACTGATGGCACCAAGGAGGGTTCTATTTGTTAGGGGAGATAATTAGATGAACTCTCAGTTTTCAGATGACAACCCAATAGTTGATAAATACGTATAATGAGATGTCATTTTCACGATAAAAAGGCAGACTAACACCAACAGCAAGCTGAACTGAACCATTGCCAGCCTTTGCCTAAGGCTTGCAAGGCTGGGTGAAGTTCACACCAGGTCTCTCCGAGAGCTTCTGTTTGGTCCCCACCTGCCATAGTAATCAAGTTCTAAAGTCTTATTAAGCAGGTATACCCCTGACCCTACACTTAAGCGGAGAAAGAGGGTAGAGCAATAGGAATGAAGACTATTCAACCTCTCACTGTCTATGTGAGTATCATGGGTTCGAAATCTAAATAAGGTTCAAGGTTTACCTCGAGTTTTACTTAGGACTGTTAAAGACAAGATAGAATCTTTGTGGGGGGAGGGGTTAGTATTTTCCAGAGGAAACAGAACCAGTAGAGTGTGGCAATGTGTAGAAAGATATTTACTATCAGCTTGACTCGTACTTACAGGGGCTGAGAAGTCCTACCAGCTGCTGTCTGAAAGGTGGAGCCCAGGCCAGCTAGCCTGGAGCTGGAGGCCTGGGAACAGGAACCCCAAGGTGCAAGGTAGAAAGGCCCTTGAAATCAGAGAGAGAGGGAGAGAGAGAGAGAGAGAGAGAGAGAGAGAGAGAGAGAGAGAGAGAGAGAGAGAGAGAGAGGGGGCCTCTTCCATGCTGTATGGTTACATGGTTGTTTTCTCACCATCCAGTCAGCAGCCCCACACTGAAATGCTCTGTGCTCCTGTGTGTGCGTGCTCATGTGTGTGTGGACGCAGGAGAGGCTACAGTAACAAAACCAGAAAGCTGCTGCCTCCTGAACCAGGAATCCGAGGGCAGAAGGTGTTCTGAGTCTCTCTTGCCAGATAATCAATGACTGTTTTCCCTCTGTCTCTTCTCATCGTCTTCCAAGTATACTTGTCACTGCAAGTCGATTCCCCCTTTATAAGGACACTAATTACATTGAGTTAGGGTCGACCTTAACGACCTCATTTTAACTTGATTGCCTCTGTAAAGACCTCATTTCCCTTATAGAGCCACATGCTGAGGACCTGCTAGTGGTGTAGACTCCAATCTGTTTTTAAGAAACACAATCCGCACTGAATTCTGTCAGATCCCAATAGTATCTGGTGCACACATTTGTGCGTGATGGACACATTGGCCCATAAAAACCCTTTCAAAGGGTTAGGGTTCAGAAGGTGGCAGCTGCCAGTGGATGGCTTAGGGGATCCCAGGCTCCTGGCGTCTCCACTATAAACAGTGAGACAGACAGCTTGATGGTGGGACATCCAATAAGAGCAGTGAGGCTGTGGAAAGATACGTTGTCTGGGTCTCTGATATCTGGCCCAGGTAATTCACCGTCTAACACTGTTTCTTGCTCTGAAAAATACCACCCATCTTCAGACTGTGGATCAAAGGCACTGACTTTGGAATCTGGATCCTAGCAGGGAGTCCTCTCTGGGGACCCAGTAATGAGCAGTGCTTTGCTTCCCATCTGAGAGCCAAGTGGTGGTGGCAACTCACTCAGCCTTCATTGGAAAGACGGTGCTCCCCTCACAGAGGTGACCTTGACAGGCCAGGTTATTAGAATTGGCTTTCAAGAAGAATGGCTGGAAAGTCTACCAATCAAGCAAAGTGGCAAGGAGTACTTCAGTTTCATAGACACTGTTTCAACTTAGCAAATGTCTGCTTGCTCCACAGTGGCAGGCTTGGTGGGATTTTGCAAAACAAGTCCACTATATGTGTCTGTAGAATCTAAGCCGCTGTAACAAAGATACTTGGTAACAAAGATACCTGCTCACCACAACTGGTAATAGTATAATCATCTATGAGGATGGGAAGTCCCGTCTTCAAGTATCCTGATTTCTAGGACACCAGAGTCTGAGAGCATAAGATAGAAGGACTGACAGAGACCAAGACTTGAAGAGAAGATGATGCTGTGCACAGCCTGGCAACCATCTGCTTTGACGTTCCAACCATGGCCTATCCATCCCCTGCCTCCCTGAGAGTCAGTTGTCTTTAAGTTGGGTTTCTGCCCCTTCTAAACACAAGAGTCCAGATGAGATAAAGTCCATTTTCTTTTTGTTTATTTTCCTTCTATACTGTAAGACAGAAATCTAGGATCTGGAGAGATAACTTAGCAATTTAAAGCACTGGCTGCTTTTCCAGAGGAGTCAAGTTCAGTTCCTAGCACCTGCAACCATCTATAATTCCAGTTCCCTGAAATCCAGTGCTTTCTTCTGGCCTCTCTGGGCATCATGGACATTCATGAAGGCAGAACACCCATATACAAAATAAAATAAAATAAAATAAAAAGACATTATATAGCTGGGTGTGTGGTGGCACACACCTTTAATCCCAGAACTAGGGAAGCAGAGACAGGTGGCTCTCTATAACTTCAAGGCCAGCCAGGGCTCCACAGTAAAACCTGTCTGGTGGGGTGGAGAAGAGAGAGAGCGAGAGCGGAAGAGCACAATAGTACCGCAGATCACAATAGAAGTCTCAGGAAACAGAGCATCCTAGTAACAGGCTGTAGATGCACTTCTTGAAAGCATGGTCTCGCAAACAACATCCTAAACATCTTTGCTGGCATCACACTGAACAGTTCCCATGGGGTTTAGTCTGGGTTTTTTTTCTCTCAGTATCAGTGAAAGCAGGCCTTCAAGGAACAAAACGAGAGCATTGAACCGTGCCCATCCCAGACGGTACTGCTCCCCAAATGCTCCCTCAGGGGTCAGTGACAGAGGTTCTTTTCTTTGTTGGCTCTACCAATCACCCAGCCCCTAGGATGGCTTGCACAGAGCTCTTCATTTGGCCCCGAGCTGTTCAGGTTAATGACCTGGAAACGCATGTCATCATGCAAACAATTTGCAGAAAGCAGAGGAAACCCTGAGCCAGGCATCCTTCCCTGCAGAGGAAGTGCTCACGATCCTGCCTGGTCTGACGACATTTGCATCATTTCTCAAAACTGTGTAATTAAATCCTGTGTAAACAGATGGGCTCATTTGTTTGGTTCTAATAGCTGTAAAATGTGGATATTGTGTATATTGACAATTACAAATATTTATATTTACCAAGAAATATTCTTTCATTAAAACAATCCTTTATATTGAAGAGGAATTTGGTTTATTATTTATAGACACACGCCATGCGGTTTTTATCACTGACTGCTGGGCAGCCCTGGAAGACAGCTTGAAAGAGACCCCTTCTGCGCATAGTGTGGGTGCGAGCTCACACAGAACTCCATGTCAGCGGACAGACATCAAGCAGACAAACTCACAAGACTGGATTCCCAGATATTGTGCAGTTCGTGTTTAGGAGCCCATGCCAAGAATTCAAAGTGGAGATGTGAGCAAAGATAGACACAGATGATACAGAATGCTAGGTTAACAGTTCATGGAGGGATGGGAGCCATATTCCTCCATGGTGTAGCCACTGGTAAGTGGTCCTCAATCAAGCAAATAAACCCACCCCCTGCCCTGCCAATGCTTATGCAAGAACCCTCATGAAATACAGTAGGACACACATGTGCGCGCGTACGCACACACACACTCACATACACACACTCAAACACTCACACATGCTCACAAATACATACACACACACATGCACACTCACACACATATACACCAAGACATGAAAGTGGGAGGGAGACTTGTTGGAGGGCTTCAATTGGGGAGGAGACAAGAGAGGGCAATGGGGCAATATGACCAAAGTACATTCATTGTCTGTGTGTGTGTGTGTGTGTGTGTGTGTGTGTGTGTGTGTGTGTGTGTTTCTCTGTGTGTGTGAGAATTGTGAAAGAATAAATAAGTGTTTTTTCAGGTCATGCCTTATGCATTTGAGGGCTTGCAGTCTAGGCCAGTACTTCCCCACAGAATCCCCCTCCAGTGACAGTACCACTTTATGCTACCCAGTACGAATGGCTGTCGGATACTAAGAATTTATTTTCTGTGACTGAAGAATGAAATTTTACATTTAATTTCATCTTAATTAATTTACATGTTAATAGGGAAAGACACTCGAGGGGTGAACAGTTCCAATGTATTGGATGCAAGCAAGACTTGGGAGGAAGAAAAGCAGAGGACCTTAGGCAGGAGGCCCCAGAGGCTACTGAAGATCCCCACAGAGTTACAGCAGGAGCTGGCATTTTCATAGGAAACAAAACAAAACACAAAAGAGGTGATGCTCAGGTCCTGTTAGAAAAGATGAGCAGAATAAAACTTAGCCGACAAATCCAGCCGTGCGGGGGTTTACATAAAGAACCTGCAGGCTTAGATCTAAGGTAATAGTGTGAGGTAACTTTCCAATCCTGTATTGCAAGGACTCTCACTGTTTTATTCCACCAGTCTCTCCGCTGAAGCCTGCAACACACTCATGGAATTTACTCTCCACAGTTAACCAGTCTTGCTGAAAGGAAAAGCAAGACAGCGAGGCTAAGTAACCTCCAAAAACAGAGCTAAGGAGTGGCTGAGCTTGGCTCACACTTATCACTGGCAGCTAACTGTAAAGCTCTGAGTTCTACACCCAGGAATAGGTGTAGGTTAGAATGGAATACAAATCCTAAGAGATTGTTCAAGAGCATTCAGGATCATTTCCAAGCCTTAACGGTGACATTATGGGGCCTGATTACCACCATCATGATTAACTAACTTGTCAAAGAAAGGTCAGATTCTTCAAGGCTGTTGTTTGATTGTATCTCTGCCTGTCCTGTGCAACAGCTTAATAGAACCAATAGGCACACAATTGACAATATTGTCCAGGGTCCCTTCAACAAAATTTCCAAAGGTGCATATAATGACAAAATCAGAAGGTTCTGCTGCATCACTAGTGTTGCCTGGAAGCTGTTCCCAGAACACCTACATCAGAGTCCAAGGCCATCATCCTGTTCAGTGAAGTCCTCACCGTCCCTTACTGAATCTTTGTATAGCTATGATTAGCTCCACAAACTACCTGTCCAGTGAAGCTTCCCGCATTTGTCCCGCTCTGTTTGCTGTGGATTCCTGCAAGATTTGCCTAACAGTGAGCTCAACTCAAATCCAGTCCCCCTCCCCCTCCCCCAGCTTACTGGGACAGCAAGAAAAGACCAGTGGAAGTGAGGATGATCTTGTTTACCACCATGGCAGGCAACAATGTCAATTAACTTGTATCCAATGCATCTCAAACTTGCCTCCTTCAATACTGAATATGACTAAGACCCACCTCTCTGGGGAGGCCAGATCTCCTACTTTTAGTGCTGGGAATCTGAGCAGATAGATAATCACAGAAGACTC
Source organism: Uromys caudimaculatus (assembly GCA_028551405.1). Lineage (NCBI taxonomy): Eukaryota > Metazoa > Chordata > Mammalia > Rodentia > Muridae > Uromys > Uromys caudimaculatus. Next base: position 5,397,561 of record CM052713.1, read on the forward strand.
ACAACTGGAAAATTACTGAACAGTTACCGAGAGCACACATTGTGTAAAAGCAACTACCTAGAACAAGAAAGAACAAAGAGTTGAATGTATGGTGCTTACCTCAAAAGCACTGACACGTGGGAAAGGCACAAATTTCACTTTGGTGTAACTTTAATTAGTTTTTCATTTACTGAGCATTAAAGATGGGGTGGAAAGAATATGACTGCAGCACATTTTTCTGGTCTGTGTTGTCTGAAGATCTTAATTAGACCTCACGTCCATCTCAGCAGAGCAAGAAGATGGGACCGGATTCTAGTGCAGGATTAAGGCTGGAGAGGCAGCTGGATTGGTAGAGTGCTTGCCTAGTCCTAGTGTGAGTGAAGTCCCCCATTTGATCTCCAGGACGACATAAACTGGCTGTGATGGGCACACCTGTACTCCCAGCACTCAGTTGTAGAGGCAGGAGGGTCAGAAGGTCAAGGTAATTCTTGGCTATGCAGTGGGCTCAAGGCCAATCTGAATCTCAGCTCTTGTTCCAGGAAATAAAAAAGGGCTAATGATAGGAACACTAGCATCACTTCTCAGCCCTTTGGCTAAGGTCAAGCGTAGGAACACTGGCACTTGGCCTCCTTAATTCTCTGCCTTCCTTGTCCTGAGCTCTGTTCTTCAGAGAAAGGTGATGGCTATGGATACTGACCAACATGTGGGTGTCAGAGGCCATCTTAGTGAGGTTCTTGTTAATTAGGGCGGCAAATTCTACTGCT
>CM052713.1:5398403-5456911 GCA_028551405.1 Uromys caudimaculatus
CCTGTGCTCACAGCCATGCTCTCCCCTCTGCTCACAGCCATGCTCTCCCCTCTGCTCACAGCCATGCTCTCCCCTCTGCTCACAGCCATGCTCTCCCCTCTGCTCACAGCCATGCTCTCCCCTCTGCTCACAGCCATGCTCTCCCCTCTGCTCACAGCCATGCTCTCTCCTCTGCTCACAGCCATGCCCACAGCATTAACCAGTTAGCTGGTTGAGACAGAATTACATGTATCTCAGACTGGTCTCAAAGTCACTATATAGCTAAGGATGACCTCTGATTCCCCTGCCTCCATTTCTCAAATGCTAACATTACAGGTGGGCACCATGATTTCTGGGTTTTATGCAGGCGATTGAACTTGGGGTCTTTGGGCATGGTGAGCAAGTAATCTCTGAACTGAGCTACATACCTAGTTCTCCCAAACACATTCTACATATTTGGCTTATCTCAAGATTTTATAAAAATCTCCAATATCCATCTGACTCTAATCCATTTTGACAGCTACAAAACATTGCACGCTAATAACCTAGTGTTTTTATATATTTATTTCACTTTGTCAACTGTGCCATAAGAAAAACAAATTTAACTGCATTGGGCAATGTTGCTAAGCCTAGTATTGCTAGCTGAAAGGATGATATGGTGGATTTTTAAAAGGACGATGCTAATTGACTTTGTTTCTATTGTTACAAGGGACTCCTGGGATTCCCCCATACACACGCTGGGAAAGTAGGGTGAGGGACTTCAGATGTCCTTGAAGATCCTTTACAGTTTGTTCTAAACCCCCCTGCATCTGTGGCCAGCACTTACTGGCCTGCGTGCTGCTGCAGTGATATGGGAATCCTCATTATTGCAGACTTGGGAGCCAGCATCCTGCAGGAGTGTCTGGATCTGCAACCTGCAGTTAGTACAAAGAGTCCTCAGTGTGGACTCTGCAGGGTGATCGAAAGAAGGAGACTTGCTTTGATCTGTCTGTGTCCCTTAACACCAGGGATCTAAATGAGAACTGGACCAACTGGGAGGCTGGGGACTAAGTTCCAAGTTTCTGCAACATGCACTGCATTTTACCTTAACATAAACAAAGGTGCTTCGGAACATACTCCTAGCACCTTCAGTGTTTGGGCACTTTTTACTAAAAAATAATAATTTAAAAATGAAGGTTAAACACTTGATTGTTTAATTGGCTAAGGTGAGAATGGGTTAACAATAGCTATCTTTTTGGAAAGTTGTCTGCCCTTTGTATCCATCCACTCATAGTGTACCTTCTGAACCAGGCACAGAAATCTGCTATTTTTCCTAAATCTGCAAGTCTTCAAGCATACCGTCTATCTAGACAGAATAATAGCAATAGCCAATCTTCAGCATACCAGATAGTCAGCCTCAATCTGGTCACTTCATGTGCACATTCTCACTTATCTTCAGGTCCTTCACCACCCCTGGTTAATTCTTTATTTAACAAATGGACAATGTCCTTCAAGGTCAGGGAACCGGGAGGCAGTGCAGTCTGTCTGCAGAACTCAACACAACACAACACTACCATGGCAATAAGCAGCAGTCGACAGGAGGAGAAAATCCTGCATGGCTTCTTGGCTGTCAAGCAATGTCACCTGAAACTCACATGTGGTGCCCTCACATCCATCAGCGGAGAGGTGAGTGCTGACATACCCATATAAACCGCAACCAAACAAAGACCCACAGTTCACACCACATCTCATGGCTTCTGTGTGGGGTGGGGTAGACTGGAATCCACAGGGCTTTGCCTCCAATCCCAGCTCTGCCTGCAGACCCTCGGCAAGTCCCTTGGCCTTCCTGATGAATCACACTGCGGGTTCTTCCTTGCACCAAATTCTGAGGACCAGGGAAGGCTGAAGCCATTAGCACTGGGTAAATAGTAGAGTAACCCACCTTTTCCTTTCCTGACTCACTTCCTTTTGGGGAGAAGGAGGGCAGGGACTTGGCTTAGCATGGCTGTCCTCTGGGTACTCTCGGCCTGAGTTCCAGCTGCCTTTTGAGTCTTGGCACAAACACCATCTATAGCCAGACAGTTCTTTTTCCACGAGGCTGCCCCAGCCGGGTGGTGGACACGGTCTTCCCAAATAGCTATTTATTTGCTTATCTTCAAGGAAAGAGGGGAGAGGGGCAAGTGATAGAGGACAAAATCAATTACTATTTTTCATCTTTGACAAAGTAATTAAGGCCATAGCGACTGGCTAATTCCTACCGACTGGCTGCACTCTGATGGATTCGGATTTACAGCCTCCTTGGCTGCGGTGCGCACCGGCCCAGATTATCACTCTGAACAGGCGGCAGAAGAGGCAGCGGGTGGAGGCTTATGTGGGGTGGGTGACAGACTTTTCACCCCGCCCATTTCTGCTTTTTAATTAATTAATTAATTTTATTTAGTTCTGCAGCCCCATCCTTTGAACCTCGCAGGCGTTGACACACAACTGGACTCCAGATGATGCCCCTCAGTGCCAGGTCCCTGCTTCACTGTGGGTGGGGGTGGAGGGGGCAGGAGAAGGGAGGCGTTGCTCTTTTGGTCACTATCCTGTCAGAGCGATTCCTCTCGGTGTCTTGTCTCTGAACCGTCCCTCAACTCTATCTGCAGCCCCTCCTTTCTGGAATCTTGCGGCTGGGGGAGGGGGCCTTTGCGGAGCTTGAGCGACTCCCACTCGTCACTTGCCTCTGCGGGACCTGATTAGCCCCTTGCTAACCCAACTGCGCACTTGAGCAGGCGACACGTCAGGTCTGGAGACTGAGCGGGGCTGTTCCGCATCACTCACGGTCAGCAACAAAGTGGGGGTGGAGGATAGCGAGGAGTAATCCTGCACAACTCGGCCACCTCAGTGCATCCCTCCTTACTGGCCAGGTTCTTTTGCACACTCCACCGACTTCTTCCTCAAGTTTGGCAGGGGCTGCTCGAATGCAATTTTGGAGACTGGCCACAAGCTTTGAAGTCGTGACTATTTGCTGCCAAAGTGACCTATGGACCTCAGAGCCAGACCTGAATATTAACTAGGGGCCGGTCTCATGACTACATTGAAGCCAAAGCTGCCTTCGACATTTCTCCACTCCCGGATCTTGCTCTTTCTTGGGACCTGGGGATATTACAGGACTGTCAACCCTACCGGCTTTCAGAATACCCCAGGGTCCCACTCTTCCCCTTATTCCTCCTCTGAGTCCTTCCCCATTTCTCGGTTGCCTAGAGTGGGTGACTGGTGCAAGCAATGGGCTGTGGAGTGGAGGAACTAATAACTTCTTTGACGTTCAAAATAGACCCTGACCTTAGCTTTCACAGCATTAACATTGGAATAATTTCCCAAAGGCTGTTGGAACCCGAAAGACACTGGGAGAACATGGCTCCTCTGACTATCTATTCACCCTACCCCCTACCCCCATCCCCAATCTCAAATAGTGCAGATCCAGAATCCAGGTGGCTATCCTGGAAGAACCAAGCTCACAGAGACATCTACCACTCTTGGAGTCTTGGGAGGGTGAGGGAGGAGACCAGAGTAGAACAGCAGTGCCCCCGGCGTCCACCGCAATCTGCCACCGCAGCCTGTGCCCTCGGCTGCCGCGGCTTTGTCCTGGCTCCGCAGGGAGACGGCCCAGTCGAGTGCAACGGCAGGGACCCGGAGGCGGTGGGCCCCCGCTGCGCATAGTGCAGTGCTTTCCTTGCTTCCGGTTCCAGAGGCCTTGGTTCCCTAGCTAGGCTGTCAAGACAAGAGAGGAAAGGCATATTGCTGCGAATCTCCTTCTAGTTTCCAAATGACATCTTTGCAAAGGGCTTTCCCCTTTTGTGATTGTCGCTGCTGCCTTGTACCCCAGGTAAAGTAAGTCCAAGGTCCACCTGGCCACTCTAGACCCATCTTAGGGTTGGCAGTCTTATGCTTTCCCAGAGGGCCAGCTCTGCCCCGGGTTGCTGGGGATCCTAGTTTCAGGTAAAACTGCCCTCTCCAATCAGGCCTGATTTTAAAGGATTTTTGTTTGGAGGACTATGGAAAAGGTATGGGTTTTACGTGGCAGGAGGACTAAGTCAGTATTAAAAATAAATATTAAAAAACTCCAGAAGAGCCTAAAAAGTACAACCAGAAATAGGATTAGCAGAAACTAAACAGGGATGAGAAAAGTGCATTTAATAGTTTAAACGAAAACCCGGGGCTTTCCTAAACTAGCTTTCTGGAAAGGTTGGGATGTAGCGATCTAGATACCACAAACTGACCAGCCAGGTGCGCCTTCACCAAATGCAGAACCCTCGCCTGGAACAGGCATGGAAGATCTGGCTGGATACCTGAGGCAAGCCTGCCATTACTTGGAGGAGTGATATTTTAGAATCTGACAGAGATTCGGGAAGAGCGAGAGTGAATTTGGTGGGAGAGGGAGTCTGGTTTGACCCCCTCCCTCACTCCAATCCAATCCGTTTGCTTGGCGGCTGCGTCTCGCCTTGGAGTCTTCGGCGCAGTGGGACGTGTCTCTCTCATGTTTCCCTTAATTAGGAGGTGGCAAACTTTTCTCGTTCCCTCCCACCGGCTTTGGTTTAGTAATCAGACCCACATGAGTCACGCCAAACACGCAGCCCCCTCCTACCCGAGTGACAACAAGACAGCGTACTCCAGGCTGTTGTCCCTTTAAAATCCGAATCCAAAGGGGGTAATGATTTATCAAACGTGTGTTATCAGGAAGATGTCAAACGAAGGGCACCTTGCTTCCCACTGACGCAAACCCGGCCTTTCCGGGGAGATATAGAAAGCGCCTCTTGTTCCAGGGCCAAACCTAGACCAGTAGCGGGCTTTACTCTACGGTTCAATCTGTTGTCCGCAGCAGACATGGTGAGTGCTTGCTTTTATTCTCTAAAGAAGAAGGGAGGATGTGGGAATAAGGATGGCAGGCTCGTTTGGCGTATTTCTTTTTGGAAATATCTGTGCAGTAGCCGAGAGGCAGAGAACCATTTTCGAAGGCTTAAGTTCAGGTATTCTATTTAGGAGATTTGCCTGAGGGCAGAGGAGGTTTTCCTAATCGGTAGTGCTCCCAAACCCGATCCCAGGTACTGTCCGCGGTGCTGAAAGCCAAGATTCCTACTCCCGCGAGTCGCTCTGGATCTTAGAGGCAATTGAGAATGCCGACTGGAGCCCAGGTATTGGGTTTGGTGAGCGTAAACTCGGTCTATGCGTTTGTGAAGCGAGTTAGAGAAGAGGCTTTCAGTTGAGGAGAAGGTACTTTGATTAGTTTCACAGTGAAGTAATTATACTATCTTGGAACTCTGAAAGGTAACACTAGTATGCGGAAGCCAAAGGGAAACTCACTGCTGGCAAGTCTTTACGTTTAAGATTCGATAGAGAGAAAGCTAATGAAATTTATCGGTGAGTTTTGGTCCTCAGTCAAGAGTAGGGAAGGAAAGAATATTATATTCCCGGGAATGGACAACAAACTAAAAAAAAAAAATTGGCAAGATCCACATACATTGTAGAGGTCTGGAGTCACGTGTAGAGAATGTAAGGGTCAAAGCCAGCTACTATGGGTTTTCCATCTAGTTTATTGTTTTAGTGGTGGGCTGTTCGTTGTTGTTAATATTTTGATTTAAAAAAAACAAAAACAAAAAAAACCTTTACCCTTGACTTTGCTACTTGGACTACCAAGGTAGGTTGAAGTGCTGGAGTTTGAATTTACCCGTGTGGCTTCCAGCCTTGGCCTACCCCAGAGCATGTTTTGTGATCACAGCTTGTCTATGGGGGGAAAGAAAGGCAATGTGCATTGTTGAATGACAAAGGAAATGGGGCGGAAAATTAAAGAACCTTTCCACAGTGGTGAAGGGGATGCGGTACCCACAGCCTTGATTTGAAATCCACAGAGGGCAGGAAGCTCTGGGCTGTAGGGTTATTTCTATATTGCCCGTCTCTTTCCCCCTGCCAAAACCCACTCGTGCTTCTGTCTTAGTTCATCCTCCACCGGGGAGAAAATATTAGCTTCTTCATGTCCCAGGCTTACAGACAGATCTGGCGAGTGGAGAAACACCGATTCCGTTTGCTATCCTATTTTGTGCCTAGACCTGGAATGCATGCATCTGTGTATGCAGGTCCATATATTTTATTTTTAATGTTGCCGTGACTTTGTGTTTGTTTGTTTTGCACGAACTTGACATTGTGTTTGCAGGATTGCAGTGCTCCCAAGGAAATGAATAAACAACCAGCCAACATCTTGGAGGCAGCGGTGCTGGGCCACCGGGATAGCCCTCGTGCACCTAGGACCAGCCCTGAGCAGGATCTTCCTGCGGAGCCCCCCGCGGCCGCTGTCCAGCCGCCACGTGTGCCCAGGTCGGCTTCCACCGGCGCCCAAACTTTCCAGTCTGCGGATGCGAGAGCCTGCGAGGCCCAGCAGTCCGGAGTAGGGTTTTGTAAACTCAGCAGCCCCCGGCCACAAGCGACCTCCGCAGCCCTCCGGGACTTAAGCGAAGGGCACAGCGCACAGGCCAATCCCCCTTCCGGGGCCGCTGGGGCTGGCAACGCTCTGCACTGCAAGATTCCAGCTCTGCGTGGCCCGGAGGAGGACGCGAACGTGAGTGTGGGCAAGGGCACACTGGAGCACAACAACACCCCAGCCGTGGGCTGGGTGAATATGAGCCAGAGCACAGTGGTGTTGGGTAACGATGGCATCGCGTCGGTGCTCCCGGGCAGCGTGGCCACCACTACCATACCGGTAAGCCGGTCATAAGCCGCCCCGCTGCCTGCTGCTCACCAACCGCGCGAAGGGAGCTGGGTCCTGGCGGGTGCACGTGGGTTGGCAATGCCAGGTGGTGGATGCTGGAGGCAGCTTTGGGGCTTCGGAAGCTCGCACTGCTGGGGGCGGGGGGTCAGGTCCTCAGTTAAGGTTTGGGGTGTGTGTGCAGCGATCGTGCCAGCAAGGTTCGGACTTGCCCTTCCCAGCCTCAGCGGTAGAACCGGTGCAAATCCGTTAAATAAAAGCAGATAGATTCTGCATCTTGCAACAGACGCGAGTCTCCATCCTATCAATGTCTGAGTCTTTTTCGGTTCTTTAAAAATAAAAACTCAAATTTAAAAGGAAGCGCGGAGACAAGCCTGGGGTGATACGGGAGGGGCTGCAGCTTATTCTGAGGGCTTTCCGCACGTGAGTCAACGTTACTACCGAGAACTCTTAATGACGTGCCGCTGAAGTTAAGCATCGGGATCTCTCACCTGGGCCCTTCTAAACCTCAGTATCTAATTTTTTAAAAAAAAATTTCCCGTAACACAGGCCCTCTCATTTGTATATGGTTCAGTTCAGGCCCTTCCCATTTGGGCATCCCCTTAATCGGAGATAGGAGTGAACCCCAATCTCTGGACCAGGGATAAAGACAATCTTTCCTCCTTAGAGGCTTTTGTTCCATTTCACCCTAGTGATTTCTCTCCTTCTCTGATTCCCCCACCTCCCCTGCTGTTTCAGGGACTCTGTCTCTTCCCTTTTCTTGGCCTGTCTTTCCTCTAGCTCCCCTTTAGCACTGCAGGCATGGGCTAGGTGTATGGCCAGATGGAGCATCACCGTGTGCAATGCAGGATTTATAAACCTTTCTGTCTCTAATCATCTGTAGCCCCACCCTCACTCACATAGTAGGAACTCAGCCACCCGGTCATCAGGGTAACTAGAAATAACCTTGCATTTACAGGTTTCTTTGCTTTGGAATTTCTTTCTAGAACACTGTTCTGCATATATTAGATGTTTTTAATGGTATGTGCCCAACAGTGGAGTAGAAAATATGTTTCACACACCTCCCTTTACCTCTGCACTGCGACAAAAAGAGCTGAGACTTCCTTACCCTGTCAGCTGTGTTGGGGGTGGGGCTAGGGGTGGAGTCGGTGTGTGTGGGAGAACAGCAGTGGGGTTGAGTAGGGCTGCCAGGCCATTGTTTCCGCCCCTTCTGACCATCATTCTGCCCTTCTCCAGACCCCAGGCCATCTTCTCTCTTGACCATCACTGCTTTGTCCTCCATGACCTGGAGGACCACATGACACACTCCATGCTGTCATTTGCTAGGTGAAGGGTGACTGGGGAGCAGGGTACCCCAATGTCTGGGTGGTAGGAACACAGAGTTCATACAAGGTGCTCTCCCCATTCATTTTGTTGAGGCTTTCTAGAATCAAGGAGAGCTTGGAGACATGCACCTAGAGATTCACAGACTATATAAGTTGGCAGATGCCCCAGAGACAATTATTCAGTGCTCCCCATTGTCCACATGTGGACAGAGGCTGAGCTCAAGCAGTGCACAGGGAGTCGTCCCGCTTAGCAGCAAGGTCTAGATCAGAAGTAAGGGTTTTGGCTGTCCTGTTTCTTACCACATAAGTCTTCTATTCTTCTCTTGTGTCAACTCCAATTCTCCATCCTGAGTTTCCCTTGCTCCAGGGTTGAAGGACGCACCTTTTAAAATTAGCTGACTGGGCAGGTTTTGCCTGCATATAGCAGAGAAAAGTGAGGTAGGGGCTCTGGCTGGCTTGCAGCATTACAACTCCTAGTTCTGCCACACATTTTGAAGAAAGGGCTGAGGAGGAAGTGTGCAGTAGGGGTTTTGTGGGGTGGGGAAGGAATTGGTTCGGAACCTGCTTGCTGGGAACTTCAGGCATGATACTGGGAGTCGGCTTGCTAAATGAACTCCTGGCGACAGGTTGGGTACGAAGGGACTGATGTATGTGCTTGGGGAAGGCTGCTTGCTGGTGTGCCCTGATTGTAAGATTTAAGAAACCGGGTCAGAAGTCTGATTAAAGTGGATCTTTAGAATAAAATTTGGGGGCCTGCTTGCTGAAAGACTCAGTGCAGGGGTGAGGGGTAAGGGCTCTGCTCGTAGATGCATCCTTTCTTCAGATTTGGGATCTTGCTTGCCGATGCATCCTATGTGGGAAATTGGGGATCTGCTTGCGGGGGAAGGACCCTCAGCTGTTGGGGGGAGGGCTGAATGGGGCCTGCTGAGGACCTACCTGGGTCTGCTATCCGACAATGTGCTTTTCCGCCCTCAGGAGGACGAGCAAGGGGATGAGAATAAGGCCCGAGGGAACTGGTCCAGCAAACTGGACTTCATCCTGTCCATGGTGGGGTACGCAGTGGGGCTGGGCAATGTTTGGAGGTTTCCCTACCTGGCCTTCCAGAACGGGGGAGGTATGGCTTTTCAGCTCTTTCCGCCTGCGGAGGGGGCGGGCACTGGAGGGGTGGGGCGGGTGCATCCGAAAACCTTAGACAGAGGTTGGGAGGGAAGCTTGGGTAACCTGGTCCTCTGCAGGCCAGACTGCAGGAGCGAATGGAACCCGCTGGATTTCAGAGTGGACATAGGCTCAGCTGAGGTGTAGGCCTCACTCACTAGGAATCTCTACTGACCCAGACTGGGAACTGGGTCCCCAGCTAAGTAAACACGGAAGCAGGGATGTTCGAATTTAAGTTTAACAGCGGTTAGTCAGGAAACTGCACTTTAGAGCCCGATGCCCTGCGGTCCTGAAGGTCAAATTGTGTCTGGCATAGGGTTGTAACTGGGAAATCCGAGCCTCCTCCTCGTTCGGAGACTGCGAAAGAACAACCTTGGCAGAATGCAGGGTGCAAGAGCGCAGTGGGGAGCTTGGGGTGTATCTACTTACTGTGTAATCTCTCAGGAGTACCCCACCCTAACACCCCCCCACACTTTCTTGGGAATAGGCAGGAGATATTTTGATTTTAGTTAAATCATTTAGCAAAGATGAATCTCCTTCCGTGTCCTCACTGTGTGAAAGATGCTGCCTTTGAAAGAAGAGTGGGGACGCCAAGGAGCATGGGTTAGAACTCACCGGATCTTGGATGTACCCATCAGGAAGGGACCATGTAAAGTAAGGGCCCTTGGCCTGCCACCAGAGGGGCCGGCTGCTCAACCCAGGCCAGCTGACAAGGGCTCTCCAGGAATTCACAACCCTATGGACCAAAAGTGCAAGGAATGCACCCCACCCTTGCCCAGTCCTCTCTGGCCGGGTGTTTGGTCGCTCCAGGAGGTATTTGGTGCGGAGTGAAACCCATGCTGCAGCAGGGGACAGTTACGGTGTAAAATAGAAAACACCCTCCACCCAGCACCGCCTTTGCAGTTCCTAATAAGACACGCTGACAAGTACGAATGCAGATACAAAGTGTTCGAAATCAGGGGTGTCCCGGAAACTGATAGGATGCAGCGCCCCGACTGAGTGTCCGTTCTTCCCCCAGCAGGGAATCCCCAGGCCTGCCTGAATGCAGGGATGTGGTGCTGTTCTTGGGGCTGCAGAGATGGGGGCGAGAGGGGGTTTGCGCGTGGGGGATGGAGCGAGGGGAGGGATTCCAGAAGAGCGCTTTTACCCGGGAAAGCGCCCGCCCTTGTTTTACTTGGCCCAGAAGATAGGGGGGCCGAGAGGAAAAGCAGAGACTTTGTCCGCAGTGCGGCTCAGACGCCTCACAGCATGTGAGGGGGAGCTTCGTCACACAATGAACATTTTTTTTTCCTTTTAAATTTCTATCCAGAGAGAATAGAGAAGGAGCCCAAGCCTACACCCCAGTAGTTCCTTCCTCTATTGGGACCTTCCTGACTGGTGGCTTAGGCAGAAAACGACCTTCTGCCTGACTGACCTGGAAGTCAGGGGAAGAGTGGGGATGAGGGAGTAGCTTTCTCAGCTGAGCTCAGCCTTCCGGATTCTGTTATCTATAGTACCCAAATTGACCTTGACTTCTGTGAGGGTATTTTCTGGTAATTCCCTCCAGGCCTGAAAATCCTAGCAGAGAAAGAATTTCCCAGAACCCAGCAAGGCCGCAGGTACTAGGTACTACAGCCTCCTCCAGGCCTCTGAGGAACAGAGTTGAAGGAGAAACACTTTTAAGTGGACAGCCACATAAATATTCTGAAGAGAAGGGTGCTTGGGGCAAGGCACTGTGGGAAGACTTCTCCCCCGAAGGAGGGTTGACTTCTGAGGACTAAGTCTAAGTGGAGAAGGAAGATGTGTGTGAAGATGCCACTGCCTGTGGGTGATGGTATGGGCAGGCACTTCGCCCAGAGGGCCCCAGTTGTGCGCAAGCAGAGCAGGCCGAGCTCTAGTGAGGTGAAGGTTGTGGTTTCCTTAGATTATTGTCCAGGAGGCTCACACATCCAGCTTAGCTGAGTGTGTGAGGGCTCTTAGAGAGCCTAGGTATTAATGGGAATCCACCGAATCTGCCTCCAGTGAAAGGCATGGATTTGTCAAATAGTGGAAGGGTTTAATTTGGGAGTGGGGGTAGGAATCGAAGCATTGTAAAGAACACAAGGCCATTAGCATGCAACTTCTGTCTGATGGGGAACTGAGGCAAGTGCTGTATCCCCATGTATAGCTTTATGATTTTGGAAGAAGGCCCTAAACTGCCCTGTGGGCACCTTCTGTTGAGCTGGGACATTAAAAGCTTCTTCAGTTTATGTTTATGAAGATCAACCCCAGCCCAGAGGGTTAAGTTGGGCCAGAGCCCTGCTTACGTCTCCTGACTCTTCCTTCCCACTTTCTTCCCAAGGTGCTTTCCTCATCCCTTACTTGATGATGCTGGCACTGGCTGGCTTACCTATCTTCTTCCTAGAGGTGTCCCTGGGCCAGTTTGCCAGTCAGGGTCCTGTGTCTGTGTGGAAGGCCATCCCAGCTCTGCAGGGTGAGTCCAGTTCTCCTCTTTGCCTCCTGGCTTTGCCCTCCCCATCACCTTAGAGACTTAAGGAGGGACACCTACTCCCTCTTCCCTTCCCTTCATTGTGTCTGCCCTGTGGGATCCTTGGCAGACAGTCTCCGTTCCCCAGGGGTATGCACGCCCCTCCCCCTGCGCGGGGGAGGGGTGATTCATGCATGGGGTTTGGGATGACACCGACACAGGCCTTCACCTTTGCAGGCTGTGGCATTGCGATGCTCATCATCTCCGTCCTCATAGCCATATACTACAACGTCATCATCTGCTACACGCTCTTCTACCTGTTCGCCTCTTTTGTGTCTGTGCTGCCCTGGGGATCCTGCAACAACCCGTGGAACACACCAGAATGCAAGGATAAAACCAAACTTTTGCTAGGTAAGTTTGGACATGCTTTAGCTGTGACTGGTCTATTCAATAGATCTCTGGTGAGCACTCAAGAGGCAGGCCAGTCCCTGGGCGCACAGAGGTGAAGTCGAACATCCAAACATACTTAATTCTAACATTTAAAAAGCTCATGTCGACAGGATGGGAGTCAGAAAAGTCCTGTTTGCCCCCAGAAAGCTGGTGTATTTGTTAAATGTCCAGGTTAACATTCCTGTGTGGGGTGCTTGCTTTATTACAGTGGGTGAAGCCAGGAGATTTGCATTTTGACCAAGCAATCTATGTCTTGCTTTGTTTCATTGAATACTGTCCATCTACCTGTGATCTGGGAGGGAGTTAGGAACCCTCTCTGGCTTTTCTTTTCTTCCTTCCTTCCTTCCCTTTTTTTTTTTTTTTTTTTTTTTTGCCAAGAGATCCTGAGATCCTCCTTGACAGAGTTCTCAATAATAATCCCACAAGACCAGGAACCCCACACATGTGATCCCAAACTCTGTTAGAAATGTATGCAGTATGTGGACCAAGGAGAGGGCTGCCTGCTACGGGGGAAAAAGGAAAATCGGTGCTGGGTGTGTCAAATCTACTGCATCCAGGAGTCAGGGGATACATTTTCACCTTGTTGGGTGGAAGGAAGGAATAGATGCCAAGAGACCCAGGAAATAGAAATAATGGCTGTATTCTGTGATCCACATTCTTATATTTACCAGAGGAAAGACGGGGGATTTGATAGCAGCTGTGAACGTGTAAAAATCCGTGTGTGTGTGTGTGTGTGTGTGTGTGTGTGTGTGTGTGTGTGTTTCAGCTAGTGTCAGTCACTGTGGGAAACTAAGGTTACTTTAATGGGTACTGGTAAGCAAGAGGTCTCTCCTAAGCTCTCCATGGAAGGTGGGTTCCTGCTGAGGCCAGTTGCGCATGATCTCTGTGATTTTTCTAACATTCACCTCCCAAACCAGTTCTTTCCCCTACAGAGCCCGTGCCTTGCAGACCGTTGACACTATTTGCCCCTGTGGGTATGTTAACAGCAGGAAATGAGTTCCTCCCTGCTGTATTAGTTACTTTCTGCTGCTATGATAAAACACCATGACCAAAGGTGACTTTTGGAAGATGAGTTTATTTTACCTCCTGGTAAATAGGAGTCCATTGTGAGAGTAGGCATGGCAACAATCTGCAGGCATGGCCTATGAAGCAGGAGGCTGAGAGATCACATCAGGAAACAGAGAACACATTGGAAATTGGGTGTCGTAGTCAGTGCTCTATTACGGTGAAGAGACACCATGACCGTGACGACTCTTACAAAAGAAAGCATTTGATTGGGGCTTGCTTATAGTTTCAGAGGTACTGTCCATTATCATCAGGGTGGGGAGTATAGCAGCATGCAATTAGACCGCTGGAGAAGCAGCTAAGAGTTCTGCATCCACATCCTGCAGTTGTGCGATGTTTGGCTTGAAGGAAAGTCTCTGTACTGTTGCTCTCTTTCGGTCTTATTCAAAACTTCTCTAGGTAAAGGTTAGGTGGTGTGTGTGTGTGTGTGTGTGTGTGTGTGTGTGTGTGTGCACATGCGTGTGTATGTATGTGTGCACGTGTGTGACATACATGTGTGTATAAAAGTACTACAGTATAAATTATGTCCTTAGATGTGGGACAATAACTTGAGACTTCAGCAGGCAGCAGGAAGAGAGAGACATTGGCTTTGGTGTGGGCTTTTGAAACCTTAAAGCCCACCCAGTGATGCACTTCCTCCAACAAGGCCATACCTACCCCAACAAAGCCACACCTCCTAATCCTTCTCAAGTAGTACCACTCCCTGATGACTAAGCATTCAAATATTTGAGCCCATAGGGGACATTTTTATTCACACCATCACATGGCAATGCTATAAACCCTCAAGTCTGCTCCCAGCCATGTACTTCCTCCAGCAAGGCCACACCTCCTAAAGCTCCCCAAACAGCACCACCTAATGGGGACCAAGTGCTCAAATACATGAATCTCTGGAGGACATCTCACACTGAAATCAACACATGTCCTGTAGTCCCAGTCCGATATAGAAGGACATAATATACACTGTAGCACTTTTACACACACATGCATGTTATATGTATACACACACACACACACACACACACCATACCTAGCCTCCACCTGGAAAGGTTTTGAATATAGCAAAAGAGAGGAACCATGAAGATGCTTCTCTTCAATCCAAACTCTGCACAGCTGGAGGTGCTTAGGACAGGGTTTGCACAGGTTCCAAGTACGAGATTCCACTGTATGGATGTTAGACCATGGCTAACTGTCCCTCAGTATCTCTGGGGCTCATTGTCTTCATCACTGGTTCCCTGTTGATAGTTTTCTCAGGGTAAACTAGTGGTACCAAAGCTGGTAGCTGCATTTCAGAATCTCCTGAGAATGAGCAACGTCCGTCACTTAAGGCACAAACTTGATGAATTAAAGATCAGACTCTGCCGATGACCCTGGGGATCAGGATTTAACATTTTTCTCAGATGAAATATTTTCATACCATGCATAGGACCCTGAGTTTGATCCCAGCACAACATAAACTTGGTGTGGTAGTATACTCCTATGACTCCAGCACCCTGGAGGTGGAGGCAGAAGGACTAGAAATTCAAAGTCATCCTTGACTGCATAGCAAGTTTGAGGCCAGTGGGTTACATGAGATCCCATCTCAAAAAAAGAAGCAATATTTTTTGTTCAAGTATAAGTCAAGCTAGGAACTACCGGGCAGAAGTTGCTCACTGCCTTTCTATTTTTCTTGCTTTTGGGGACTGAACACAGACATGTGAGCCACCATCAAGTGACACCCTCCCTGCCTCCAGAACAGTTTTTGACAATGCGGATCATACTTGGTTTTGGAATGTCATGGGCCATCTTCTTTGCCCCATGCGGTTGTTACCTCTAAAAAAAATCTGTGATACTGGAGAGACTCACTTTGTGGCTCTTCACAGAATCACAGGCAGCAATCAGATGTCAGAATGCCTTGTTGGAAACAACCAGCAAGTTTACACCAAGCCCACTTTCCAGGAACTGCAGTCTGGAGTGGAGAACACTCAGGTCATAATCCACCCCAGAGCCAGCTTGTCCTTGCCAGAATGTGATTGGAAAGGACGCTCCATTCCAAGAGTCTGTGCTGGATCAAGCTGTTGCTTGATTTAGGATCCAAGGATGCTTTCTGGAGCTTGCCCGAGAGACGATATGGTCACAGGGATCAGTGTCCTGCAGCCGTCCCCCAGGTGGGAGTCACTCAGAAATATACAGTCCTCTGCCAGTAAGGTCCACCATCATCAGCGTAGCATCTTATCACATAGTAAAGACAGCCACCTTCGCTGCACGCTGATCTCTCGGAGTTCTTTCCTTGAGTTGCCTATGTGCCTACACAGGCATTCCATTGTTTCCATGTTACAGGTGAAAACCTTGAGCATACGCTCTGAATTAGGTGTCTGGTCAGATCTGGCGGCTGGAGTCCAAGTATACATGTCTTCTAAGGCCATGGACCTACCCCAGTGCTAAATGCTTCCCAGTCTGCAAGGCTATATCAGAAAGTGACATGTTTCTGTCCCTCTTGAATAGAACCTATGAATTACAGATGGCAAGTGACAAGATGATGATTATTTTTTTCCAGATGACTAAGAGGATTTTCAAACTTACACTGTAAGTTGCAAGGTAGACCCAGGTCTGCACTTTGGGCCATATGACCCTAGATTTTTCTGCCTGTCTGGGGTGCTTAAAGAATCTTTGGTTCATGTGTTCTATTCTATCAAGTCCCAGCAAAAGTGACATCATTACAGGTGTTTCCCAAGTGACGTTTGTGGTTGATATTCTGTGTGATAGCAAGAACGGTTATGCAGACCATAGTTAAGCTATCGTTGTGGTGATTCTACATCAAGGCATATGCGCAAAGGGAAAATTAGAGGCAGGTAAATATGGGACAAAACTGCTAATTGCCATCGCATTCACAGTACTGGAGAGCAGTAGGAACTTAGTATGTGATAAAAATCCACGCAATCCCATCATTCAAATAAATTATGGCTCATCCTTAGAATAAAGTATTCTATAATCATTAAAAACAAAAATTCGTGAATAAAGCATGGGAAAATCCTCCCACATCCTATTAAATGTAAGAGCATGCTATGTTCATAGTGGGATTTTCATCTTTATTAGCAATATCTACATGGATGTAAGGATAAAATGTTAACAGTTTGGGGCCAATCTTTGCTCCGTTTTCTGCAATGGACATGCGTTTATTGTGTAGCTTATATATCTTTATATGTGTGTTTATTCTTTTTAAAGCTAACCTTGGCCAGGCACATAGATGCTGTCTCAGGAGACAGGCATGACCCTGCCTTGGTTTAGCCTTTCATGTCTCTCTTCAGTGTGGCTTGAAGCAACCCTGAGAAGCAGAGGGTTAGAGGCGCAGCGTGGCTGTGCATCTATTCACCAGCTGCACGCCATTAAAACAGCCAGAGCACAGACAATGGGCATATTTTCCTGATTAGTCCCTGGAGCCTATGCTCGAGTCAGAGCCCACAGCATTCTTAGCCACTGTTTTAAAGTTTTTGTTAGTTAAACAAAGCAAAGTATCAGTGTTCCTCCACCTTCCCTCTGCACCCCCAGCCTCTGCATTGCCTGCACGCAGGTGGGTTCTTATACATAGGGTCAAGTTCTTTTTGATAAGGGTGTCAATCCTCTTGGGGTTTTGAGGTGACAGTATCCTGACCTACAGAGATACAAGTTGCTTTAAAGCCCTTCTGCTTGGCCAGGCTGTTGGGAATTCAGACAATAACTTTCCCCAAGTCATCTCCAAGATGGATACACCAAGCCAGGCTTCTTTGGGAAATGGACCTGCTGCTCCTTCCCCCCCCCAGCAGTGTTCCCCCAAATAGCCCCCCAGACACACCACCTCAACCCTGTAACCACTTCCTTTTCAAAGCAAGACCGGCATCGTCTCAGGAGGTGAATGAATGTATAAATGGCTTAACCTTGTGAACCTCACACACAGTGGGTGGAGGTTTGCCCATTCCTGTGTTGTTCTGGTCATGTTGTCTGATTGCTTATGTCAGCATGCAGACGCCAAGCACTGCGCCCACTCCAGCCTGAGACCAGCCCTGGGGCTGCCTATAGGTAGAGGTAGATTATGCCCAATCATTTCATCTTCCTTCCTGTTTTTATTAAGACAAGGCCTTGTTCTGTAGCTCAGACGGCAATCCTCCTGTCTCAGCTTCCTGCATCACTAGATACAGCTTGTAGGACAAGCACTGCTCAGGCTGACTCAGCCCTCCAAGGATCTGCAATGGAGGACAGTTTGTCCCTACCCTGCGGAATGAGTTCAGCCACTGCTTTGCTCAAACAGGGCCTTAGCTGGGTCAGCTCAAATGGGAACAGTATAAACACCATTTCTATTTCTGGAATGGCTTAATTTTCATTAGAACTTTAATTAAATGATCCCTTTTCTCCCCGGTCTTTCCTGTGCTTTCATTTATTAATAATTGCCCGAGTAAAGAGAATCCCATTCCAACAGCTTTCCAATTTAGCCGATCATTATCTCTGTTCTTTGTTTGGGGTTGCTGGGCCGCAGAGCTCTGATGAGATGGCCTGTCACTGCTTCTCTGGCCGACCGAAAGGGCGGAGAGCCGAGAAGCACGCTCCTGCCACCTAGTGGTTAAAAGAGACATTGCAGGCGGCTCGAGGCTGCAGGTAGCGCTGCTGCATTGCAGTGGGAACCTGGAACCGGACCTTATGAGTCTACACTGGCCTGGTGGTGGTCCTCTGGACACCCACCGGTCTAGGGAGTGTTTACAAAGGCAATTTTGGAAGCAAGCAGGGATCCCTGAGATCTTAGCGGATGGGTTGCTTTTCATCAGGAAAAGCCAGAATTAAATCCTGTGGTTATTTATGCCAAAAGGATCTGAGTGGTACTTTAATCACCTGGTTCAGGTTGCTTCTGGGGAAGAAGAAATCTTCCCAGTAAAGATTTGATAGTTGTGAGTCTGGAATCCTGCTGAAACTGTTTTCGGTGTTGTTTTGTTTTTTATTTTTGTTGTTTTGTTTTTTAATTAAAGAAGCTAATAGTGAAAAGGCAGCTTCTAGGAGACACCTAAAAACAGATTCTCAGCCTGAGATTTAGCAGAGCCAGTTCTGGTTTTTTGTCTCGGGGGTAAGACTCCGGTGTTTGGTGAGCAACAGCCAGCGGCTATTGCCACATAGGAGAGCTTTCTACCAGCCAAGAATGACGTGGCCCAGGAAGTTATTATTAGTATTCCACAGAGAGAGTCTGAGGAACCAATCAAAAGGGGAGGGCTTTACGGCTGTTATTTGGATCTTGCTGGTTTGAGATAAGGTTGACCTCACACTGCTGGACGTCTTCCTGTCTCAGCCTGTCACATGCTGGGATTACAGGTGCGCACCATCACACGCGGTCTAATGTGCTGCTGAAGACTGAACCGGACGCTAGGCAAGCACTCTAGCAATTGAGCAACCTCAGCAGTCCACGTTGTTAGAATCTTTGCTCAGCATTCTGAGATAACTAGGGGTGGGGGTGGGGGAGCAGCAGGTGATTGAGGCAGGCCAGTGTGTTCCTGGGAAGGGATACTGAGCACATCCGCTCCGTGGTCAGGTATAATGATGAAGATGGAGTTGCTGCTAGGATTTACTGAGTATTTTTAAACCTCTTATCTCACTTAATTTGGTCCCTGCAATAGCATCGTGAATGAGATCCATCCATCCCCAGCAGTTGGAGGTGCTCTCAGGCCTGGTGGAAACCTGAACCCCCACTCTTGCCCTTGTAGGGGCACTCACAAAGGGTGTGACTAAGGGTGTGGCTGGGGCAGGATGCATCTTTGCTGCATGCATTTTGTCATGGTGTCTAGAACAATTTTAACCCATTCTCCACAATTTAGAATGGGAAGATGGCATGCAGACTCACTTTCTGCATCTGGACCTGAACATCTGGAAAAGGTCATTGCGGATGGGTGGGAACACTCTGGTGCTCCTGTCATTCCCCATTTATGCCTTCCACTTGGGCCCCCATGCTGGACTCTCTAGGTACCTGAGCTCATGAGCTCTGCTGTGTACTCCAGAGTGGGGTAGATCAGAGTGAGGATTCCAAATAGTGAGTGCCCTGTTGTTCCTGGAAGGACTTGAGACCTTGCCAAGTGGCTGCAGATCTGTGTATCAGCTGAGTCCAGGGCTTATCTCACAGGCGGTGATGTAAGGCTTAGGGCCACGGACATAGAGTATTTCAGACGTCCCTGAGACCTCACAGTGCCAGTTGTCCTGCTCCTTGGTGCTTGGTAAAACTGTCTTTTGGGTATCCAGTGGACTTTTTGTTTCAAATTTCTGCCCATTTTTATTTATCGCATCCCTTTCTGTGGTGCTGGGACTAGAACCCAGGACCTTAAGCATGCTAGTTAGTGCTTCACCACTGAGATAACCCCCAGCTGTGTGTCTATTTGTACTTCTGTTAGAAACACATTGTAAAATGGTCAGAAATATCTTAGCTTCTTCCTATTGAGAATGAAGATTAAAATAATCTATGCTTGCTGGGTCTAAAGAAGACTTCTTGAGCTGAGTTCAGCATGGTGCCTTATTGTAGAAATTATTTAATCTCAATCTGGGACTTCTAACTCACCTTTGATCATTCAGTTCCCAGATAAAAGACACGCAACTTTTATCATTTACAATAAGCCTTAATCAGTACTAGAGCAGGGCAGATATCTACCCTCTATGCTATTAAAATCGATTTCCTATAGATAACCCCAAGTTATTACTTACTGTGTTTCTTTTGGGCTGCTCTTAACTTCAATCGGCCAGCCTTCATGGCCATGCTTTCTTGACGCCTAACCTAGGACTTTTTTCTTCTCTCCCACCCTATTTTTACCTCTATGGTCTCCTTAGATCTCAAGCCCTGGAACCCAAGACCCTGCCTATCTCTCTTCTGCCCAGCTATTGGCTGTAGGCATCTTTATTCACCAATCAGGAAAATTTCAGGGGTGGGGGGCAAGGTTACAAAGTATCACTTGTGTAAGTCACTTGGGTAAGTGCAGACTCTCTCATCCCTGGAGGCAATCAGGCCTTGGAGGCCAGCATTTACCATTACAATACAAGCAAAAGACCAAATCTCCACAGCGCCTGGTGTGCTAACACATGTGTGGTTGCTTTTCTCTTCTTATTCCAGGCATTCTCAGTTATTGAGGTTTTGGACCCAATAATTCTTTGTCAAAGGAGAACTGACTTGCTCACTGTAGCACCAGTAGCATCCTTGGTCTTTATGCACTTGATGTCAACAGTGTTGTCTTAGTCTGGGTTTCTATTCCTGCACAAACATCATGACCAAGAAGCAAGTTGGGGAGGAAAGGGTTTATTCAGCTTACACTTCCACACTGCTGTTCATCACTAAAGGAAGTCAGGACTGGAACTCAAGCAGGTCAGGAAGCAGGAGCTGATGCAGAGGCCATGGAGGGATGTTTCTTTCTGTTTTGCTTCCCCTGGCTTGCTCAGATGGCTTTCTTATAGAGACCAAGACTACCAGCCCACAGATGGTATCACCTACAAGGACCCCTCCCCCTTGATCACTAATTGAGAAAATGTCTTACAGCTGGATCTCATGGAGGCATTTTCTCAACTGAACCTCTTTTCTCTGTGATAACTCCAGCTTGTGTCAAGTTGACACAAAACCAGCCAGTATAATTGACCCCTTGTCAATTTGACACACAAATACATCACTATTAAGCCCCAACCCTTACTTTCTTATTCATCCCCAAGATCTAAATAACTTTAAAAGTCCCATAGTCTTTGTAAATTCTTTTTTTTTTTTTTTTTTTGATTTTTTGAGACAGGGTTTCTCTGTATAGCCCTGGCTGTCCTGGAACTCACTCTGTAGACCAGGCTGGCCTTGAACTCAGAAATCTGCATGCCTCTGCCTCCCAAGTGCTGGGATTAAAGGCGTGTGCCACCACTGCCCAGCTCTTTGTAAATTCTTACATATTAAAATTTAAATCTCTTTAAAAATATCCAATCTCTTAGAATTCAAAGTCTTTTTACAATTAAAAGTCTCTTAACTGTGGGCTCTACTAAAATACCTTCTTCCTTCAGGAGGGAAAATATATCAGGGCACAGTCACAATCAAAAGCAAAATCAAACTTTAATCATCCAATGTCTGGGATCCACTCATGATCTTCTGGATCCCTCCAAGGGCTTGGGTCACTTCTCCAACTCTGTCCTTTGTAGCACACACCTTGTCTTCTAGGCTCCAGATGCCTATACTCCACTGCTGCTGCTGTTCTTGGTGGTCATCCCATGGTACTGGCATCTCCAAAACACTGCTGTCTTCCGATGCAACTAGGCTTCACCAATAGCCTCTCATAGGCTTTCTTCAGGGTGCCAAGCGTCACCTCCTTTGCATGATCTCTTCAATCCTGGGACATCAACAGCAACTGAGGATGCACGTTCACTAATGGCTTTCCACAGCCTCTCACAGTGCTGAGCCTCAGCTGCTCTTTATGACCCCTTCATGCCTTCAAAACCAGTACCACATGGGTGACTCTTACACATTACCAAGTCCAGCCACAGCACAAGGTACAACCTTGGCCATCTCCGTAACACAGCCTCCTCGATCTCAGAAAACACCTCCCAGAAGACTCCACCCCAATCATGCTGGTCTTCTCTCAATTACTGCCAATTTCCCAGCTCCAGCCAACCAGCATCAATAGTCCCAGCAATGCAAAGTCCTCACTTTAGTAGTTTTGGCATCCTGTCAATCACAGCTGACTCTTCAGCCCCAGCCAACCAAAACCACAGAATCCTCACAATCAAAATAGCAATGGCCCCAATAAGAGTCTTTAATCTTGCCTTCGAAATTTCACAAGCCAGGCCTCCATCTTCTGCACTGTTCTCAACATTATCTTCCAAGCTCCTACATAATATCCCACAGAGCTCTTAACATCAAATTGATCTTCTAGCTCAGAGTTCCAAAGTCCTTCCACAGTCCTCCCTAAAACATGGTCAGGTTGTCACAGGAATACCCCACTTCTGGTACTAATTTGTCTTAGTCTGGGTTTCTATTCCTGCACAAACATCATGACCAAGAAGCAAGTTGGGGAGGAAAGGGTTTATTCAGCTTACACTTCCACACTGCTGTTCATCACTAAGGGAAGTCAGGACTGGAACTCAAGCAGGTCAGGAAGCAGGAGCTGATGCAGAGGCCATGGAGGGATGTTTCTTACTGGCTTATTTCCACTGGGTTGCTCAGCTGGCTTTCTTATAGAGCTCAAGACTACCAGCCCAGGGATGGCACCACTCACAAGGGGCCCTCCCCCCTTGATCACTAATTGAGAAAATGCCTTACAGCTGGATCTCATGGAGGCATTGTCTCAACTGAAGCTCCTTTCTCTGTGATAACTCCAGCTTGTGTCAAGTTGACACAAAACCAGCCAGTACAAGTGCCAAGCTTCTCAGATGCAAAAGTAAAAATGTTTCTGGATATTACCATATAGCCCATGATTATCACATCCACCAAGACACATTCTTAGGTCTTGTTGAAGGCCCTTTAACACACAGTGTGGTCACTATGTCTGCTAACCCATGTGAGGGTGGAAAGAGCACAGCACAGGTTCTAAGAGTACCTACCATGTGTTGTCTATATTACTAGTTGGTGCTACAAAGTAGGGCTTAGAAATTATTCTTTGTTTGACATAGAATCTAGTTCAGGATGTCTTAGAAGTTGCTGTGAAGCTGGTCATAACCTTAAAGTTCTGATTCCTTCGCATTTACCTCCCGAGTGTTGGGATTGCAGGTGTGAGCCACTACACCTGGTTTTATGTGGTGCTAGGAATTGAACCTGGGGTTTCTTGCATGCCTGGCAATCGACCAACTGAGTTGTATCCCAGCCCCCTTGATCTTCCTGCCTGTATCTGATACATGCTGGGATTATAGACTGGTGCTCCTGTCCTGGCCAGAGAGACCACTTGCTAGAAAGTCTTCTGTAGCAACAGCACTTAAGAAGGAGCTGTGTCTTAACAGGTCACCCCTGCTTAAATTGATATCTATGACTGATATGCCCTCTGTAGTGTCCTAAGGATCTGGGTCTGAATTTTGATCTTTCTCATTTGATCTTTCTCAGACCTATAGGACTTCAGTAGTGCTATTGACCTTTAAATAACCTTAATGACTTTTAAAAGTCCATTTCTTAATTTTAAAAATTAATTAATTATTTTTTTAGACAGGGTCTTACTGTATTGTCTGGATGGTCTGGAACTTGCTATATGGACCAGGCTGGACTTGAACTCACAGAGATCCTCCTGCATCTGCTTCCTGAGTGCTGGGTTTAAAGGCACCAGCCCAATTTTTCTATTTTAAAGATTCCAGGGTTACATACATGTAAGGTTTTGTTATTAGTACAAGGTATTGCAGGACTGGAGAATGTGGGGTGAGAAACACACTCTGCCCATATCTCCCTGCTGCACCCAAATGCTTAGAGCTCTGGTTCTTACCTCGGATGGGCAGAGACCACTCTCCATTCTCCGTACTTACCTCAGTGTTTCTGGTCCATCCTCTTCCTCTCCTGAGCAGATTCCTGTGTTATCAGTGACCATCCCAAGATTCAGATCAAGAACTCTACGTTCTGTATGACTGCCTATCCGAACTTGACAATGGTTAACTTCACCAACCAGGCCAACAAGACGTTTGTCAGCGGGAGTGAAGAGTACTTCAAGTAAGCTGGCTGGGTTTGGGCGAACTCTACAGCAAGACCAGGAGGTGGTTTGCAGAGCAGAGCTGTGAGGTGGGAGGGGCGGGCGGCCTTCTTTTGTATCCTCCTTGCTGACGCCAATGATCAGAGAGGGAGAGTGTGTCTGGTTGGGCTTCCAAAAGCCCTTTGCTGTGCACTGTGATCCTGCACGTGAGGGATGACTAGAGGACATGCGTAAGAACAAGAATGGCACTGTAGCAATCTACCATGTTGATACGAAATAAATTCTAACCTTGACTCATGCGATCTAAGCAGACATCTGACAGCCAGGTCATTCTGGCCACCTGGGAAGAGAAGTCAAAAGTAGGAAAACTGTTAGGGTCAAGGAGGAAGCAGACTTCTTTCACCTTCCTTCCCTCCCTCCCTCCCTGCCTCCCTCCCTCTCTTTCGCCTCCCTCTTTCTCCATCCTTTTCTTCTTTCTTTATTCTTTCTCTGTGTGCATTGTGGAATGCTGGCAACGGGGTTCAGGATTACGAGAAGACCCTCGGCTGTAAGTGTGCTTGCTGAAATGTTTGTGGAGGTGGGCAGTGTAGACACTTCATGGAGGGGAACACAGTGTGGTCCACCAAAGCTGAGCTCCTACACTCATATGCACTCTGGCAGGAGCAAGATTGTAAGTGAATGGAATTATAAGATGATGGGGGATGGGCCGAGGCAGGTGCGATGAGCCAGCACTGTTGGAGTCTCATGTAGCCCAGTCTTGAGCTTTCTGTGTAGTCCACCTTACGCTCTCAGTCCTCCTGCCCCCATCCCCCAATGCCCGGATCACAGGCCTGCACCATCGCGCCCTGTTCACGAGGCACTGGAGAGTAAAGGCAGGATTGCATGTGTGCTAGGCAAGCACTCTACAGTGAGTACTGTCACATTTTAGCCCACGTCAGCCTCTGAGCTTGCCTGGTACAGCTGGGACTACAGTGCAGAGGCACACCTTAAGTGACTGCTTTCTGCCACTCCTTTGTAAAGTTCAGAAGTCCAACAGTGTTCCTGTACAGAAAGCCTGACATCCTCCTTCTTCTCCTTCCTCCTCCTCCTCCTCCTCTTCCTCCTCCTCCTCCTCCTCCTCCTCCTCCTCCTCCTCCTCCTCCTCTTCCTCCTCCTCCTCCTCCTCCTCCTCCTCCTCTTCTTCCTCCTCTTCCTCCTCTTCCTCTTGTTTATCTTTAAAAAAAACCAAGCTTTATTTTATTTTGTGTGTGTGTGTGTTTAAGTGACTGTGTGAGTGTGTGCATATGTGGCTATAGATACTCATGTAGAAGCTAGAAGGGGGCATTAGATCCCTCAAACTGGAGTTTTGAGTATTTGTGGCTGCTGGTCTCCTCATTAGGGTGCTGGCATCCAGATGCCTCTCCTCATGATTGTGAAGTCAGTACTCTAACCACTGAGCAGTCCCTCAAGTCCTCAGTTCAGAATTTCTATTATACATCTTTCATTTTGTTTATTTACTTTTTTTTTTTTTTTTTTTGAGAGAGAGAAGGTCTCATGTAGCTCAGGCTGGGCTTGAACTTACTATATCGCTGAGGATGACCTTAAATTCCTGATCCTCCTGCTTCCACATCCTGAGCGCTGAGATTACAGCTATGCTTTTTGTTTGGCAACTCCAGATGATGGTGCCAACTGTCTTTCACAAGATCAATCCACTGGTCACACATGGCCTTCTCTCTAGCTTGCCCAATGAGGTTCCCTGCTCTGAGGCAGTGGGAGGTGCTGGGTGTGTTTAAATCTCCTGGTTCTGATGCTCTGGTGGGAGGGCTGAAGCTTGCAGATCTTCACTTCTCTTCTCCCTCCCCCTCCCTCCCTCCCTCCCTCCCTCCCTCCCTCCCTCCCTCCCTCCCTCCCTTTCTTCTTCCACCTCTACCTGATGCTTAGGTACTTTGTGCTGAAGATTTCTGCAGGGATTGAGTACCCAGGTGAGGTCCGATGGCCCTTGGCCCTCTGCCTGTTCCTGGCTTGGGTGATCGTGTACGCATCGCTGGCGAAAGGAATTAAGACATCAGGAAAGGTAAGAACCCCCCTCCCCTTTTTTTGTATATAAATAGAGTTTATTTGGGGCATGGGGAGGGGAGTTAGGGTAGTAGAGGCAGAGAAAGGCAGAGAGAGGGAGAGAGTAGAGAAGTAGAGGAGTGGAGGCCGGCCATGACCACGTGGAGAGAGGGGGACGGGAATGGGGAGAGGTAAGAGATTCAAGAGAGAGGCAAGAGATAAGAACTGATTTACTCTTAACTTTTATTTATTTCCTCCAGCAAATAAAAAAAGCCAATTTTCTCATCTTAGCTATTTTAGAGGACTTCTGCTTTCTCAGTTTGAAGGTGAAGGATGTTGGGCCGGTGTTTAAGGCCCTCTAGTTCCAACATTGCTCAGTCTGAGCACTTGCCAAAGAAGCTATCAGGGCCCATGCATTCTCTAAGATCTGTTTACCAATCTGTAAATGGGAGCTGGGATTGAGGCCTGAGGACACTACTGGCTCAGGATGCATGCTGTGGGGGCTATAGGAAGATGTGGAACGCTGAAGGGACCACACCACCATGTTCGGGGTCACCAGTGGCTTCCTGATGTCCTTGCCTCACATGGATTAAACCTGAGCTGAATGGCAGCTCCATCTTCTAAGGACGCTTAGAGCAACTGGCCAAGCGTCTGCTCAGCAAAAGTCCCACAAGCTAGAGATGGAGATGATGTATCTTGACTATGACCCAGCAGAAAGGGTGCAACTACTTCCTAACTGTGTAACTATGGCAAGCTAGTCAACCTTGGGAATTGTGTTTCCCCATCCCCTAAGCTGGGGATGGTGGCCCATACCCTGTTGAATTGCCATAGGGGTAAGAATGTGTAAAATATCTGGCCTGCAGCTAGGTCTTAGAAGGGCTAGCTAGTTTCTTCCACTTTGTTATAAATGGCTGATGGACTAGACTAATGGGCATCTCTGTTGGCGTCTTAGAAACAGTGACCTCACTGGGGAATCAGGAAGAGCAGGCACCTTGCGGAGAGCTCTGTGTGGAGCACCGGCTGATTTTTCCACATGCATCAGTACATATGTTTCATAGCACCTGCCATGTGGGGCTCCTATTCCCATGCACAGACAGGCTAGGCTGCCTGCTGTCACACAGCTTGTAAGCGGCAGCAGGGGCATTTGAGCATGGGTCTAACTCACATGCCTACAAGACCTTTTCTCTCTTTCCACTATAAGGAATGGAGAACCATGGGTCCACATCTGCATGAAGTGTCAGGATATCAGGGCTCCTAGCCTGTCTCAGCTCTATTAATCATTGTGACTTTGGAAAGTCCCAAGGTGAATCTGGGTCTTACTGTGCTCATTTGCAAAATCCAGGACTAAAATAAATATTCTGTAAGGTTCTTTTTGTTTGTTTGTTTTCTGAGTCAGGGCATCACTGTGCCGTCCTAGCTGTCTTGGAACTTGCTAGACAGACCAGGTGAGCCTTGTACTCACAGAGACCCCCCTATCTCTACCTCCTAAGTGCTGCCTGAGTGTGCACCTAGCCTCTTAAGATTCTTTAAAGTTCTTTTCATCTTTGCTTCTGTTGGAGTGGCATTCCAGCTAGCTCTTTCAAGTGATTACAATTTAATCTTTGGGGGTGGATTTCATCGGCTTCAGGGAACAGGACGTTTAAAGCAGTCTGGAGCACACACGGGCTTGTCATTGACAACTGCTGCACTAATCCTGGTTCACTGGGGAAAGTTCCCAATCAAATATCAAGGGAAATAACTTTTTCCCCCCTCAAAATGAGAACTGCTACCAGAAATAATGAACTGAAGTTTCTTATTCTGCCCTGGGTTGTACTGATATGAATCAAAGATATTTGAGAGCCAGAGAGAATGTGGGACTGAGTCGTTCATTTGTGATTGGCTCCTTTACAATGGAGATTCCACAAGCAAGGCCCTGTCCAACAGAGATGCCTCTTTCACTGCAGTGATGTGAGCTCAGTTCCTCTCGTTCAAGAGCTGAGGGGACAAAGTTGGCCCTTTGGAGACATGGCCTTTGAGCTGGTAGAACACCACAGGTGCTCAGTAGGCAGCCTGAACGAAGGTCACAGGCAGATAGCCTGGTTCCTGGGACTGCTCTGCCTGCAAATTCAAGCAGCACAGTAAGGCTACCCTAATTAGCTGTCTGTGAGGGGCCCCTGCTGTGAGGAGGGGGCCTGCAAGGGGCAGGTGATCCAGTCATCATCCTTCCTGTCAAACATGATACATTACTGCTCACAGTCGGTTCTGACCGGCCATATGAAACAGGTGCAGGCAGAAGCCCATCTGACCCAGACAGGCAGCTTGCAAAAAGCCTCCACCTGCTCCTCACTCACATTGAGGTGTAAGTCAAGTGTTCCCCTCTCCGTTCACCAGGAGCAAAGAAACTGGGCCACCTACACATGGGGCTGTGCACAGGGGGAGGTGAGAAAGTACCCGAGGTGTGAATTTAGGAGACACTCACACTGGCTTGTAGGTCCCTGCAGATTTGCATCTTAGACACCTCCCTTGCCTGTTAGCACCCAGCCCCCCTCCCCCATTTCTGGTCCGTCAGCTCACAGAATGACCCTAATGGAAATAACAGCTTTGGATTGGCTTCAGGTTTGGATCTTGGTTCAAGCTGGAAGTCCACAAATGAGATATTGAGTCCTCTGTGAGATATTTAGACTGGATCTCAGCTTCTTTCTCTGCAAAATAAGACTCATGTCACCACAGCCACGTGGGAAGAGCTGACTCAGCTGACGAGGCTGATGCCAAGTGAGAGGGAGGGGTCTTGATGGTTCATCCTGTAGGCCCCCATGTACTAGGAAGTCTCTTCTCCTCTGTGGTCCTCCTGTAGGCTTTCCTTCCCGTCAGTCCCGGGTCAGGAGGCCTCTGTCACTTCGTAAGAAGTGAGCCTGGCGGTGACCAGCCTGAGGTGTTGTGATTTTTCTCCCAAGGTGTCCAATGTCCTTGAGTTTGGGAATGTCTGTGTGCAGGTTCAGGGTCTTCACTTTTCCTTCAGACTTTAAGAGGAGAGAAGCAAGTTTGAAGATGTAAGAGGATCTGTTAGTTAGGGTTTCCATTGCTGTGAGGAGACACCATGACAAAGGCATGCATTTAATTAAAAAGGAGAGCATTTAATTGGGGCTGGCTTACAGGTTCAGAGGTTCAGTCCATTATCATCAAAGCGGGAGCAGGGCAGCACCCAGGCAGGCATGGTGCAGGAGGAGCTGAGAGTTCTACATCTTGTTCCAAAGTCAAACAGGAGAAGACTGGCTCGCTCCCAAGCAGCTAAATGGAGGGTCTCAAAATCCACCCTCACAGTGACACACTTCCTCCAACAAGGCCACATCTCCCAGTAGTGCCACTCTCTGGGCCAAGCATATTCAAACCACCACAGAGGGACTGGCTGTGAGCAATACTTCATCTCTGGGACCAGAAGGGTGAAGTGACTAATGTTGTATGGGTCAGAGGAAGGGCATCTTGGTCAGTGTAGTGGTACGGGTGGAAAGAGGTGGCCACACCCTTCTGGGCTGGAGCCAGAGAGTGAGAGCTTGGCTTTGAGCAGCAGGGTGTTTCAGTGATTGACAGTTTACCTTTGTGGTCCTAGGCAGACTCTCAGCTCTCTTCCCCTTTGATTGCCCCGTGACGCTCCTCCAGCACTCTGCGAGGAGCATGCAGCTATTACCACCTGCAGGTTTTGGTACTTACATCCAGAGAGGTCTAGCCACTTCCCAAAGCGACCCAGCTTGTAAGTGGAGGAGTCAGGATTTGAACTCCAGATTCTGTGACTGTGGAGCTGAGCAGGCACAGTTCACCACCCCTGTTGGTATTCCTTCTAGGCTCTGTCCAACAGTCCCTTTTATAGTAAGCCAGATCTACCTGGTTGCCCACCGTCTACTAAATCTCAGTCTCAAGCCCTTCCTTTACTTTGAGGCTTGATTGACAGGTAAGAAAGTACCCCTAACTTGTCCTCGTCCAACACATCCCTCAGTTCGGCTAATGGTTCCTCCAGAGGCTCCTTTACTCAATCCCTCCATCTCTTCCAGAAGCTACAACTGCCTGTTTGCACGTTGGGCCTCCCGTGCCCTGACCTCCTCCAGCTCCTCTGGCTACCCATCTCTCCACCCTTGGCCTTCTGCCATCCCAGCAGCGAGTGGGCAGAGTATCACTTTCTAGTTCTGCCTCGCCCACCCTCTTCCCTTCTCCCCCTTATCAGCTTGCCTGAACTCTCTGAGAGGGCCTTCCTGCTCTAAGATCCGGCTTGAATGACATCTCCATGAATCCTTCAGACACTCCTAGGCTGGACACTGCATTCTTCCTTAGAGTCCCAAAGTTCCCTATGGCTGACTGCTCAGCCCCTATGCAGACACCAGGTCCTTTCCATCATGTATCCCCTCTCTGTATAGCAGAGCCAGTTCACCAGAAATCCTCCACACATGCCTGTGGAACTTAGGTGTGTTTAATGATACTCTCATGGTCAGGCCCTGTGCCTGTTTCCACACAGCAGCTTGTGTGGAAGCTAAGTGTTGTTTTAGAACAGGTGTTCTGTACCCATATTGCAGGTATATAAACTGAGGTTCAGAGGCCTTAGGAGCTTGCCCAAGGTCACACTTAAGTATCAGAGATTGGATACCATTTGCATAGGAATGTCTCTAATTTTAGAATCCCAATCTCTTCACCCTCTGAGGCCACTTTACCTAGGGTGTCTGTGTAAGCCAGGACGGCAGGTATAAGCCAAAGTGTTTTATCCCTAAAGGTGAATTTGTGCCTTCCAGCAGAGATGGTGTAGGAATTTTGGGGAATGCAGCACAGAGCCTCCGTCCCTACCTGTGGCCAGGGGGACATCTTCTCCCAGTCTCCTGTGTCCTGGCTGCCTCACCCCAAAGCCCTGGGCCTCTTCACTGGATGCTTCCTTCACCATGAGGTTTGGGTGACAGGGCAGGAAGGCAAGTACCCTCTGTGCTTCTGCATCTGACCTTGGCCCCAGTGTCTTTTGTGGGTCTCCAGTGCTGTCAGAGCTTGGGCTGGCAAACAGTGCCTACTCAGCTCCACATTAGCAGAACTTCGGGTGACAGGTCCCCTCAGCCCAGTGATGTCCTCAGGGATGCTGCTCACCTGTCCCTCCATCCCTCTGCTTTTGCAGGTAGTGTACTTCACAGCCACATTCCCTTACGTAGTACTGGTCATCCTCCTCATTAGAGGAGTCACCCTGCCTGGAGCTGGAGCCGGCATCTGGTACTTCATCACACCTAAGTGGGAAAAACTCACGGATGCTACGGTGGGTTCATTACTCTGTTTATATCAGTGGACTGGAAGCAGGGGTGGGGTGTGTGTGTGTGTGTGTGTGTGTGTGTGTGTGTGTGTGTGTGACACTCTCAGGGTAGACCACTCTCCTGGATATGGAGCAGCTGAGGCCAGCCTTTCCTTCTCCCTGGGGGTCCCCATGGCTACATCTTCAGGTGGTCTTGGAGATCTTGGTGTGCTAGGATAGTTAGTGATCAGGCAACTGAGTGCTTTCAGATTCTGAAGTAGTGGCTGTCCATCTGCAGTTGCAGTGTAGGCCCTAATGAAGACGGAGGTCCTTTGCTAGCTTTGGGTCACTGTACATCACTTATTTGTTACTAAGTATAGCGCGTTGGAAGCAGAGTGTTGCTGGCTGGAAAATCGAGCACAAGCAGCTCTTTGATTTTAAAGGCCCGGACACATTTGAATATTTCCTGAAAATGGACATGGAACCAGCAGATACTTGAACTCTCTGTGGGTCGGTGTCCAGACATTATCACACTCTAAAAATTCACCCCCCACGCACACACCCCTCCCTATGAAGGGTGAGCATGTAATCGCAGATGAATTTTGAAAACTGCTTTTCCAAGCGTACATCAAAACTTCATGGCAAGGATTGAGTCTGGCTGCTCATACCACAAAGATTCCAGGTAACGGCAACATAAATGAGATAACAGTTGATGTCACTCTCATGGTTGCTGGTCAAAGGCCAGTTCAACCCTCTGTGGTGTCATGAGGGATCAAGGTCTGGCCTCTCCTCCTCACCATCCTTTAGTGACCCCGAGAACTGCTGCAGCACCCACCATCACATCGTCATTCCAGGTAGCAAAGGTGTGAGAGCTGAGGCAGAGAAAGCCGAGGCAGAGAGGCGCCTTCCTCTTCTGAAGAGCAGAGACTGCAGAGGTTCCGCATAATAACTTATTTTCACACAATTGGCCAGCGAAGAGGTGACATGCTGGTCTTCCCAACCTGAGTCTCCCTGATGGAGAAGCTGGACACAACACTGATTTTCAACCAATCAAAGCATTGTTTCTGAGCAGACAAGAATGGGTGCTGGGTGGATGTGGGTTCTAACCAGTCTCATACGTGAAATCTACCTTTACATTATTTTACATACATTAAAACTTTTATTACACATTTGTTTATTTGTGTGCATTTCTGTGTATGAGTGTGTGTGTGTGTGTGTGTGTGTGTGTGTGTGTGTGTGTGTGTGTGTGTGTGTGTGTGAGATGTAGGTCAGAAAACACACTTTAGGAATCTGTTCTCTTTCTCTCTGTTGGTCCTGGCCCCCAGTTGTTGCTGCAGGTGACTTTAAGTATTAAATTTTCTTGCTAGCCCTGTACTGGCTGGTTTTGTGTGTCAACTTGACACAAGCTGGAGTTACATAGAGAAAGGAGCTTCAGTTGAGAAAATGCCTCCATGAGATCCAGCTATAAGGCATTTTCTCAATTAGTGAACAAGAGGGGAGGGCCCCTTGTGGGTGATGCCATCCCTGGGCTGGTAGTCTTGGGCTCTATAAGAAAGCCAGCTGAGCAACCCAGTGGAAACAAGCCAGTAAGAAACATCCCTCCATGGCCTCTGCATCAGCTCCTGCTTCCTGACCTGCTTGAGTTCCAGTCCTGACTTCCTTTAGTGATGAACAGCAGTGTGGAAGTGTAAGCTGAATAAACCCTTTCCTCCCCAACTTGCTTCTTGGTCATGATGTTTGTGCAGGAATAGAAACCCTGACTAAGACAAGCCCCTTAAGGTCAATTTGAAGATATGATAGTATTGCTGAAGATAGGTCCATTGTAGATACCATATATACACAGTGTGCAAAGGCTTGAGTGACCTGGAACTTTATGACGTGGCAAGAATCACCCTCTAGAACCAAGCTTGGGAGGGAGGTGGCCTCATGACGTCTGTCTTCATTGTTGCCACTCTTTTAAGAGTGTGGAAGCTCAGTATCTAGCAGTTGTCATAAGGCATAAGACTGTCAATTAAGATAGGTTTTTGTTTTGAATCCGTGACTATATTTTGGTGTCAGAGTGTTCTTTGGGTGGGTAAGCATTTTTAGAGAGAACTGTAACCCTGTTCTGTCTGGTGTGATGTGGTGGGCAGGGTAACTTCGATGCAAAGGTAGTTTTCAAGTGTGAGGCTGGTAAAGCCCACATCCACCCAGAAGTCATTTTCCTTGTCCACTCAGAAAGCCTGCACATAGATTATCGCAATCCTTCCTTCGATTACACAGAGTTAGAATCTGCTAGCTAAGTCCCGCCTTGGCTTTAGGCACAAGAGAGGCGCAGCTTCCGTTTGTGCACTTACAGCTCTCTTGTCCCCAGTCACTTCCAATTCGCGTGGGAAGGTGACATGGTATCACTCTCAGTGACCTAACTCTCCTTCTTCCCAGGTATGGAAGGATGCTGCCACTCAGATTTTCTTCTCTCTGTCTGCGGCCTGGGGAGGGCTCATCACTCTTTCTTCTTACAACAAATTCCACAACAACTGCTACAGGTATGTGTGGACATCTGATCCAGAGACTGCAGGCCAGCAAACTGAGCAAAATGAAGCCTCAGCACACACTCAAGACAGTTATAGAGTCACCCTGGGCTCAGGAGGAGCCACTGGCCAGTGCCTCGTCACTCACTCCTTCATCTCAGCTGACCCCACTTACCGGGGCCCTGCATGGCGGCTTCGTGGCTACCTACAGGATGCAGTGTGTATTGGAGAGGGTCACTGTGGCTGGCTCTGTCCTGTAGAAGTCTGTGTATACAGTCATGGAGTAGTCACGTGTGTAGTAGGGTCACTGATCACTTGTTTCAAGAGGGAAAGAGCCTGCTGCAGAGGAAGGAGCAGCATGGAGCTAGGGAACATTTGAAGATAGTTTTGCCATGTGCTACAAATGTCCTCTTGGACATCTGTTTCTTCATCTATAGAGCACAGAGTGCAATGTCTTGGGGGTAAGAGGTGATGCGCGCAGTTACCAGAGGGTATTTTGCCTATAATAGATGCTTGGTAAGCAACAGCAGTCACTATCATCATTCAGAACCAAGGTACCAGAATGTAGCCCATAATTTCCTTGGACAGGTTCAGATGCCAGGCTCAGGTATTCGAACAGTTTTGGTCACACTGCTCAACAGCTACTAAGGCCAACTGGTCTGAAGACCATCAGAGGGTAAAGCATTGCTGTGTAAGCAAGCACCTAGGCCGAGAGCCAGAAAGTCATTCAAATTCTGTTTCACTACCAAGTAGTGCATGGACCTCCCTTGCCTCCATTTGCTCTTTAGGTATCCCAGGGGTTTACAGGGCAGATGTTTTCTTCACACTGGCTCTGTGCTGGGCTGAGTGGGGTGAAGAAGTCCCCTTGTTCTATGTTCACAGCCCCTGTAAGATAGAGATGAAGTCGTTGCCACCATTACAGTATAGGAAGGGAGTGAACTTCTCAGGGTCATTTAGACTATCCATGAAGCATACTAGCAACCAGGCATGGAGATTGTAGGGTCAGGCTTGGATGGGTAATTAGGTCATAGGAGCTACCAAGTAAATTTGCTTTCACTCAAAGTTGCAAGTGGTTGCTACCTACAAAGGGAGGGGTGAGAAAGGGAAGGGGGAAGGGGGGAGGAGGAAGATGAAAAAGAAGAGGAGGAGGAGGAGGAAGAGGAGAAAGAGGAAGAAGAGGAAGAAGAGGAGGAAGGCCAGGAATTTAATGAATGTTCAATGCTCTTTCCTTCTTTCTGTGACCTCAAATTTGAGCCTTGGGCAGGCTAGGAACCCCTGGCTGTTACCAGCAGAAGGCTCTAGAAGAGTGGTCCTCAACTTTCCTAATGCTGTGACCTTTTAGTGCAATCCCTCACGTTGTCATGGCCCTCAACTGTAAACATTTTTAGTTGCTGTGGTGGTTTGAATATGCTTGGCTCATGGGAAGTGGTCTATTAGGAGGTGGGCTTTGTGGGAGGAAGTGCATCACTGTGGGGGTGGGCTTTGAAGCTCTGCCCAGTATGGAAGAGTCAGTCTTCTGGTCGCCTTCTGATCAGGTTGTAAAACTCTCAGCTCCTCCAGCGCCATGCCTGCCTAGATGCTACCATGCTTCCTGCTATAATGATAATGGACTGAACCTCTGAAAGTGTAAGCCAGCCCCAATTAAATGCTGTCCTTTGTAAGAGTTGTCTTGGTCATGATGTATTTTCATGCAATGAAACCCTAACTAAGACAAACGTTGGTACCAGGGAGTGGGACATTGCTGTGATAGACATGACCATGTTTTTGTTTGGAGGAATGTGGATTTGGGGACTTCGGATTTGGAAAGTGGCAGAATGCTTTAAGTGGGGGCTTAATGGGCTATCTTAGTAGGAATATGGAAGACATTGGTGCTGAGAGTTCTATATCTTGTTTGGAAGGCAACCAGGAGAATAACTCTTCCACACTGGGCAAAGCTTCAAAGCCCACCCCACAGTGATGCATTTCCTTCAAGGCCACACCTCCAATTAGTGTCACTTCCCACAAGCCATGCATATTCAAACCACCACAGTTGCTACTTCATAACTGTAATTTTGTTAGTTAAGAATGATAGTGTAAATATTTTTGGAGATAGAGGTTTGCCAAAGGGGTCATGACACTGAGAACCACTGTTTTAGGACAAAGGCAGTGATGCCCGGCTCAGTTGCTTCTCTTGCTCTTTTCAGCTCTTTGAGCCCTAGCCCCAGGCTACCCTCATAATTCTGATGTCATTTCAATGTCCCTCTGCCTTTTATTTTTCATAGTGGGTTTCTCACACTGAGTCTCAGAACTCTCCTTTGTTACTGTGATGGCTGAATTATCTCCTATCTTGATATCATAGTCATTTTGGGCTATTATTGCAAGAATACTTTACACTGGGTAATTTATATACACCAGAAGTTTATTGCTCATATTTACAGAGTTTTGGAAGTCCAAGATCAAGGTGCTAGGAGAGTCAGTGTCTGACGAGGTCGCTCTCCAAGCTCCAGTTGGTACCTTGTTGCTGCACACGAGTAGTCATCACGCAGCACTCACCTCACAGCCTCTTTCATGAAAGAATCATCTTATTGATTGGATGAAATCATTCTTCCAAGGCCCGGCCTCGTAATATGACCACACTGGGGATTGAACTTCATCATTGCTGATTTGGGGGAGCACTTAGCCACTGTGAATTAGTTGTGACCCTGTCCTAAGCATAAGAAACTAGAGTTTCCCCCAGAGTCCCAGGTAGGGCCATTATAATATTATAACATAGAATAATATATAATATCTTTATTAATTCTATGATAGTGTTATACAATGTATTTTGATCACATTCACCCCCTCCTTCCCAGCCTACCCCCCTCTCTACCATCCTTCACTTTGTGTCTTTTTGTTGCTATAAGACATTGTCTCACACCGGATGTCCTGGTCCTCTAGCTCTGACAATCTTTCTGCCCCCTCTCTGTGACAGTCTCTGAGCCTTGGGAATAAAGGTTGTGTTGTAGATGTATCAGCTGGGGAATTGGAGACCAGCACCACATAGCCAGCCATTCTCTGCTTTCTCAGGTGGTCTCCATTTGGTGACAAAAGAAGATTCTTTGATGAAGGGTGAAAGCTACAGGTTTATCTGTGGAAATGAGTGTTTAGATTACAGTTAGAAATTATACTGCTTTAGGAAAATAGCATTTGAGTATTTTGAGGCACTTTGGATTGACAGAAGGGCATCTGTACTCAGGATGGGTTGCTTCTTTCCTTGGATGTATGTGTATGCAGACGTGTCCATAGGTGGTCATGCATGCACATGGGTACACAGATACATGGCACACACTTGTCCTTCTCTGTCCCTTCCTACTCACAGAGTTCATCTAATCTAAAACTCTTGTCTCTTTCTTCCAGGGACACGTTAATTGTAACCTGCACCAACAGTGCCACTAGCATCTTTGCTGGGTTCGTCATCTTCTCTGTCATTGGCTTCATGGCCAATGAGCGCAAAGTCAACATTGAGAATGTGGCTGACCAAGGTACAGGGCAGTTGCTACTCTACTGCTCCAGGGCAGGTTCCTGGCTTGCTTTACAAACTCCTGATTTGTTCTGTCAGGAACTTGGATGGATGGAGGTAGGGTGCTCAAGTGTCTTGACAGAGTGACCAAGACAGGCTCCATTGGGAAGCTCAACAAAGAGAGACCGCCTTTCTAAGACAAATTGTTTTCTGCCTGTTTCCTCTTCCTCTGTTTTTTCCCCCTTTTGTCTTCCTTGCTCTCATAAACTTGCTGTGGCCTGTGTGGGTCGGGGTTGTGCCTGTTGTACCGGATAGGCATGAGCAGGCGGAGTCATTAGGCAGTCCACAGCCCTGCAGCTGTGCTGGTGCCTGAGTAACTCGAGTGCTGTAGAAACTGAGCGCAGGAGCTTATAAGGTCCAACTGGACTTCAGGGAGCCTTGTCCTTACGAAGCACTTTCCTAATTGTTAGGTCAAGTGTGCTCTCAAGGCTTTCTTCTTAGTTAGCATTGCTGCCCTGCGGTTTTCTCCCCAGTGAGTGGAAAGGTTGGATGGGTGGTGGGGGTGGTGGGGGTGGGAATGAATGTTTACACTGCACCCAAATGATGCTAACATTTGCATAGTGCTTTTGAGTTTGTAAGGAGCCTTCATTTGAATACATTCAACTTATATTTCCAGGACAGCATTTGCAGAGGGAGCATTTGAGATTTTTATTAACCTTATTTCCACTCTGCCTGGTTCTACAGAGGATTAGGGTATTGCAGGTTTGTGGTCACGGGGGCCTTCATTGTGGAGACTGCTGATTATTCTGGCTGGACTGACCAGGCATATGAGCTTCAGCGTATGGGGACTGTGATGGGTGCAAACAGGCATGGCCCTGAGCCACAGCCCCTTCTGTGGTTGGGGGCTTGTCTGACAGTTGTCCTTCAAGTGGCTCCCTGTGGTTTTCAGAGTCAGCACACAGCAGAGCCAAGTTCTAGAAGGTCACCTTTTTAGAGGCATGGCCCAGTCTCTTCCTGTTCACCAGGCATAATTAATCACTGCTTCCACTTGTGCCAGTACAGCCTCAAAGAGTTAAGACTCCAGCATATCCCAGGGGTATCATTATCTCTCCCTGGAGAGAGTGTGAGCCCCCAGGGATGTTGGTTCTGTACCAGTGGGCTGTGCAGTGCTTTACCTGGCTAAGAATTTCCCTACTCTCTTTGAGTCAGGAGATGCTAAGAAGGCCTTATCCTCAGGCACGGAGCCACCCCTAGCTGTTCTGTAACCTCAATTTCTTTTAGCAGAGTCATTGAGGCTGATAGTTTCTGCCCCACTTTCTAGAATATCTGAGGCATTTTAGTTTCTAAAACAAAACAAAACAACCACCAAACCTATCTTGTTAGGAATTAGTGGATGAATTGATAAAAATAGTAATTGGAGACACACAGGCCATTTCGGCTAGCTGCCCCGAGCTGTCTCCTGTCCCAGTGAGGCCAGGAGAGGCCAGGTGCCATTAATGCCCAGGTTAAATCTGTGTATCTTCCATATGCAAAGCAGTAAAAATTTCCACCATGTCCCTCTGAAATTTCTCTTTCCATAGCTGCTTACTTCCTCCATTTTACAGGAAGAAAATCACATCTAATTCAGGAACGGGAACAACGGGGCTCATTGTCCAGGAGGGTCCCTGAGTCTCAGGACCTCTTCCAAGACCCCTTGTGGAACTCACATATATTCTTTAAAAAATTTTGTGTATTATGTATTTTCGTCTCCTTTATTTTTGAGATTATATATAATCACGTAATTTCCCCCCTCTCCTTCCTCCCATGTAGCCCTCCGTGTTCTCTTTCAAGCTTATGGCCTCTTTCCATCAACTGCTATTGCATGTATATACACATCTGTTCCTAAATTGAGCTGCTCGGTTTGTATGATGTTACTCGTGTAGATGTTTTCAGGGCAGACCCTTGGTATTGGATAGCCAGTTGGTCCGGTCGTCCCTGGAGAAGACGGTTTCTCCCACTCTCAGCATTCATTATGCCTGCATTTTTTTTGTGTAGGGTTGAAGCCCCATGCTTTTCCCCGTCTTCTTTGGCATGTCCGGCATTGCCCTTGTTCAGGTCATGTTTAGGCAGTCATGTTGGTGAGACTTTATGGGTGTAGCTCACACACATTCTTATCTGTTCTTCTTACGTCTATCTCCCCTTGTCCAAGGAAGGACAGAATGTTTGCAGAGTAATGTGTGGGGTCAGCTGCACCCCAGCCTAGCTGAGCAGTATGCAGGACAGCTGCTGGTCCAAACACTGGCTACTGTGTTATGGCGGTTAGTCAGAAACAGCATCAGGATGAGGCCCCTTGGTTGCAGTGACCACATTCTTTTCAGGGAGGTGTGCCTGCCAGAATTATCAACCCTCCTTCAAAGCAGTAACACCCAAAGGATAGAATGATATTCAAACAGCACAGTTAAGTCCTCTGGTGGTAACCATCCCAGGGCCTTCGTGTCAGCTTCCCAGGCTGGCTTTCTGGGTCTGTGTTTCAGAACTATTTTCAACTGTTGTTTAATACAGACTTTTCTTTTATGTTTCACATGAGGAGCCTTTGGAGACTGGCTCTACAGTCTGTTCAATAAATGTATAGGACAGGGGAGGAAAGGCCTCGAGGTTTTATATTTTAAACACCCCGAGGCCTTGTGCAGCATTAGGAATCAACAACCCAATAAATTCCAGTTTTAAAAAAGTGCTGTTATGCTGGCTGGAGATATGACTTAGCAGTTAAGAACACTTGCTGCTCTTTCAAAAGACCGGAGTTCAATTCCCAGTATATATGCTAGGCAGCTCACAACTGCCTGTAACCCAGTCCCAGGGGAGCTGATGCCCTCTTCTGGATGCTTAGCACCTGCATGCTGAAAAGACTCAAGCATGCCCCCCAGCATACAATAAATACTCTTAGGAAACCACTGCCCCCATACCCAGGGGGTGTCTCTGCTTTCTCATTTAAGCAGGTTTCTATATGAGCTTCTTTTCTCCTTGCTATGACAAAATGCTAACAATATCAACAAAATCTAGGAGGGAGGGTTTATCTGGCTCACAGTTTGAGGGTATGCATTTCTCAAGGTATGAGAACTGGTACGTGCTGCATATGGTCACATTGCCTTTGCAGTCAGGAAGCAGAGAGAGAGACATACAACTGTGCTCAGCTCAGTTTCTCCTTATTCAGCCTGGGACCCTGGCTCATGGATGGTGCTACTCATGCCTGTTAGCCCAGCATAGAGAGTCTTTCACAGACATGCCCAGAGGATTGTTCCCTAGGTGACTCTAGATCCTGTCAAGTTGAAAGAATGGATCATCAGATTATCCCACTTCATCCCAGTTGTGAGAAACAAAACTGTCTTAGACGCTGCCAGGTACTCCTTAGGGCGCAATCTCAACAATTCTACCGGAGGGCAATAATTATCTTCGCCTCCATTCAA
This sequence comes from Uromys caudimaculatus, assembly GCA_028551405.1. Lineage (NCBI taxonomy): Eukaryota > Metazoa > Chordata > Mammalia > Rodentia > Muridae > Uromys > Uromys caudimaculatus. The sequence continues at coordinate 5,438,832 of CM052713.1, forward strand.
ATAAAGGAATGTAGTTTCTTAGTGTTTGCACGGGAGGTAACACGGTCTAATCGGCAGAGACGAGCATAAATAACAGACAGTGGAACGAACCTATGGCCTGGGAAATAGTTCAGGAGCTCAGTGGAGAGAAGGCTCTGGGTAGAGGGGCTTCTAGAAGGGCCTGCCTGCCACCATCTCTCTTGCCTTTTCCAGGGCCAGGCATTGCATTTGTGGTTTACCCGGAGGCCTTAACCAGGCTGCCTCTCTCTCCATTCTGGGCCATCATCTTTTTCCTGATGCTTCTCACGCTTGGACTCGACACCATGGTGAGTCCCTGTCTCTCCTAACCCTTCCCCTCAAACCCTTCAAAGACGCCACTTTCCATGATCCCAGGTCCAGCCTGCAGAAAAGACTTAGGCTTATGGGTTACATTGAGGCTTCTCTTGAGTAATGTCTGGATGGTAAGGGACCTGTCTAGAGTCACAGTATCTCTCTCTCTCTCTCTCTCTGTCTCTCTCTCTCTCTCTCTCTGTGTGTGTTTAAGAAAAAAATCCTAATATGTATCTCAGGATGGCCTTGAGCTCTTTAGCTTCCTTCCTCAGCTCCTGGGTATGGAGACTACGTGAGCGCAGCACTGCAGCCGGTGTAGCCTCACCTTTTTGGTGATCATGTGATGGTGCAAAGGGGCTTCTTCTCTCTTCCATTCCCTCTTTTTGTTCTCCATACCAAGTTGTAGCCTGCATCCTCCCCTCCCTGGCATCACCTTGCCAATGTGAATTCTGTAGGGCAGCAGAGGGGGTGATAATATGAAGTCAATTTTAGGAAAATTGCTTTGAGGCTGAACCAACCACAAATCACGCTGACAGGTGCTCAGAGTTTAGTCATTGGGTGCAAAGTGGGTTTTCCCTCAAGTAGGAGATCAAATGGTAGATAACTAGAGGAGAGGAATTTACATCTCATGAATACAAAACGAAGCTAAGATGCCCTGATGAATGATTATAAGTGCATTCCCTAGGGGTTTGGGGTAAAGTTTTTGGAGCTCGCACACTGCTTGAGTTCTCCTGACTTTGTGTGTTGGCATCCAGTAAGGTCATGTAGACCCATCAAAAGAATGGCACTCTAAAAACCAGACAGAACCCAAACACAGCTTTCCCTAGTGACACACAGAAAGCACTTTGGAGCCGAGTTTTGAGGGGGATAGTTAAACTCAAATGCTGGTACTCAAGTCCTGGTACTGTTTCAGTTTGCCACCATTGAGACCATCGTGACCTCTATCTCGGATGAGTTTCCCAAGTATCTGCGCACGCACAAGCCGGTGTTCACCCTGGGCTGCTGCGTCTGCTTCTTCATTATGGGCTTCCCAATGATCACACAGGTGAGAGTCCTCTTGATGACCAGATGTGGTGGGGGACGTGGAATGACTGTCCAATGATCTCTTGGGTAAGAACCTACTGTGCACAGGTGATCATAGGTCAGGTGCGAGATGTCTCATGGCTGGCTGTCATTACGCAGCTGAGAGCCTGCGGCCATAAGCCCAACGTGGAGGACCTGTAGTGGCTGTCTATCCCTGTATTTGCATTTCTTAGACCTCACACCAGAGCCAAATCCCTGTCATTTTCATAGATGGCACAAGCTCAATGATGATTCTGACTGCACATGGAAATATGTCATCTTGGCTCTTAGCAAGGCCCCTAGTATCTTCATAATTGAGATGTAGTCTTCTTGAGCCAATAAGACAGGTGTGTCCTACTTAAAGAAAACAGAAAGCAGGAATGTCCAGATTTATCCACCAAATTTCCAAGATGGTTATTACCATGTATAAACACCAATGCCACTTGAGTTTTTTCTAGTCTCCAGTGTGTTGGCAAGTTACATGGTGACACTTAGGGCATACACTGTACTTGTTTCTGACCTTGAGCGATCCACCCGCTGGGCCTTGGTTCTTGTATCTATAAAGTGGTGGAGGAATGAGATGGCCTCCAAGCCTCATCTATTGCAGGGAGATTTCAGAGCAAGGGAGATAGGGAGAGGGGGAGGGGGAGGGGAGGGGGAGGGAAGGGGGAGGGAACGGGAGGGGAGGAAGAGGGGAGGAGGAGAGGAGGGGGCGGGGGGAGGGGGAGAGGATGGGGGTAAGGGGAGGGCCAGGCGGAGGGAGAGAGAAGAATGTGTGAAGAAAGCCCAGCGTATTAGTCAGGGTTTTCTAGAGAAACAGAACTGATATGGATCAGCTTATGTCACATGGTCAAAGTCCTCCACAACATCTGCCTCACATCTGAGGGGCTAGGAACCCAATAATTACTTAGTCCATGAGGCTTGGTGCCTCAAGCAGTCTCAGTCTGCTGCTGAAGACCTGGAGGGTTGCTGGAGAGCTTGGTTCACCTTGGGAGCCTGGAAAGGCTGCTTGGGATATCAGGATATCCGGGAAGGAGTCAGGGGCAACTAAGTAAATTAACGTTGAGCTGAGAGGGAAGGCCAGGCTGAGAAAGATCAGACACTCTTCCTTCTTCTGTGTGACCTTTTACATCTGGGCTCTTCCAGAGGGTGCCAACTGCATGCACAGTGGGTCTTCCCAAGTGAATGAAGATAGTCAGGAGAATTCCCCAATGAGGCTCCTGTTCAGGTGATGCTGAAGTAAATTCATAGCTATTGCTAAAGGTCACATGAGGATCAAATGCGTCTTCATGGGTAGAAGTGGTCATTGACAGCTCACAGCAAATATGAAGCCAGGAGGCTGCTCTCACAGCTCCCTTAGAGGTTGACCTTTGCCTTGAAAAATATAAGCTTATTTAGCCAGCTTTTTGTGCTATTTATTGATCACCTCAGAGGTCATTGAGGGATGTCTCTGTTAAGCCGGCCAAGTCTCCAGTTTGCATGCCTTGCCCAGGTATAGGTCTCTGCTGTGGATTAAGGAGGATTCTGAGCCTGTTGGTCCTCAGGAGGGAAAGATGGAGGCCGGCCATGGGGTCCTATTCTATGGTGGCTGTTTCTCTCTCCTTCCAGGGTGGAATCTACATGTTTCAGCTTGTGGACACCTATGCTGCCTCCTATGCCCTTGTCATCATTGCCATATTTGAGCTTGTTGGCATCTCCTATGTGTATGGTAAGGGGACCCTCTGCCTGTTGCCAAGGGAGAGCCAGAGTGTATGGTAGGCCTTGCTGACAAGTACGTACCCCATATTTAAAGGATTTCAACTCTATTTCTGAGCTAGCCTTAGGATCACTGTGGGGAAATTGAATGAGAAACCAAAGGTGTCTGATCCCGAATCTTAGCAGTGTGTGCCAAAAGATTGTAGGACAAGGTTTTGGGTATGGGCTGGCACAGTTAATGCCTGTGGCCAGTGGCCAGATGAGGAAGGGGGGCTCCTTTGCTGGTGTGGAATTATTCTCAGCGTTGGTGGTGTCAGTGCCCATGTGCTTGAGGTGAATGTGGCTTCCCACAGCCCCAGGGTACCAAAGGCCACTTGATCATAGAGAGCCTTCCAATCTTGATAAACACCTGGGAAAACTTGCCATACAGAATCTAAGTCCCAGATTTTTCCAGCAAAGAAACTTTCAGTTCCCTAGTGGCTTACTAGTTCTGCCATTATCATTAGCAACACGCACCCCATCCACTAGAGTTATTATCAAGGATAAAGGATGGCTTATCTTTGCCCTTTGTGCACAAGTATGTGTCCTGGAGATCACACCAGGGGCCTCCTGGTTAGTCGGCCCGGTTTGGCTCAGGTACTGCTGGCTTCTTTTTGCTTAGACATCTTAGAATGGTCACTGGATAAGGCCACATAGCAACTATCAGGGGGCTAAGACTTTCAGGATTCAGTGATCTAATAGTATTGCAACCCTCGAAGAGATAGCAACAATGTCCTAAAAGAAAAGTAAGTGAAATGAATTGCTTGGAATAGAGGTGGCCCCAGATCACCATGTGGGGAAGCCAGAATTATCTGCAGAGCTCCGACCTCCAAAATGGGTACAACGCACTCCCCAACTTTTGTGTGCCCTGTGAATAACTGTCTTGTTAGTCTCACACTGACAGTTATGCAAAAGTTATTGGTTTTCCTGGAAATCTCATTAAAATAAAAGAGAACTAAAATAGAGCAGAAAATCTGCATAGAATGAAAATCTTTCATGTAAAATGTAGGCACCCTAGAAACAGGAAGAGGCTGCAATCATTAATTTAAAAAAAATTACTGAGCATGGTGGCACATGCCTTTAAACCCAGCACTGGGGAGGCAGAGGTAGGTAGCCAGCCTGGTCTACAAAGTTCCAGGACAGCCAGAGGAAACCCTATCTCAAAAACCAAAACAGGACAGAACAAAAAAAAAAAAAAAAAAAAAAAAAAACAAACAAAAAACCAAACAAAATCACATGTGTAGTTTATGTGCGTCTGAGTCTGGGTATGTGCACCAACACTCTGCTTATGGAGGTCAGAAGAGGACAGCAGATCCCCTGGAGCTGGAGTTACTGGTGGCTCTGAGCCACCTGGCGTGAGTGCTGGGGGTCAAACTCTGATTCTCTATAAAAGCTGTATGTGCTCTTAACCACAGATCCATCTCTCCAGTCTTGCAATCACTTTCAGATGAGAGTTGAATCGGAATTTGTGTAAGACTGGAGATCATCTCCCCACTGCAGGGAGAGTTTGGTTTCTGGAAAGAGCAGGGGCTTCACCTCTAGCTTGTTGCGCCAGGCCCGTGAGCACAGGCTTACCCCTTTCACCTGGTTCCCAACTGCCAATCGCCACAAAGGCACACTCTTGTAAAACAGGCCTATTCAGCAAGGCTTGGGAGCATTCAAACCAGACACCTTTAAATATGCCTAATTTTAGAAGTTAAACCATCTCCCAAACTCTAAGCAAGTCTGGCTGTGAAGTAATAAGCAAACCCCAAGTGCAGTCATTGGGCTATGGTAATTTTCCTGGTCCTCTCTTAGCCTCTATTTTTAATTTTTTTTTTTTTTTTGAGAAATCTCTAGGTTTTCCATGATGGTCATACGAACATGTGGTCTGGTCGTCAGTATATCAGGGCCCTCCTCTCTATGAGGAACACATCTTGGATACACCTGGATGAGTTTTTAGACATTCCCAATACAGCAGTGGTCCTCAACCTGTGGGCTGCAACCCCTTCCGGGGATTGAGCCTTTCACAGGAGTTGCCTAAGACCATCAGACAACACAGATAATTACATTACAATTTATAACAGTAGTAAAATCACAGTTATCAAGTAGCAATGAAAATAAGTTTATGGTTGGGGGTCACCACAACATGGGCTACTGTATTAAAGGGTGGCAGCATTAGAAAGTCTGGGGACCACTGCAATGTGGAGACTTGCACTCAGGAGCTATCAGGTCCCCTTTGCATATTGAATCCCCATTTCTGAGGGGTTCTACTTCTGATATCTGTGCCTTTCCTCCAAGCAGCGTTCCAACCCCCTCCTAAACTAAGAGGTTTCCAAGAGGGCGGCTCTATGGGGCTGGGTGAAGAACTGCCTCCTTTACAGTTTGCTTTAGTGAAGTTTCAGAGCGGCCAGGAAGACAACAGTCATTCAGTTCCAGCTGAGTGAGTGCTGGACACTTAGGATTTCCATTGCTTCTCACCTGTAGCCATCACTAGAGAGGCACCACCCCAGCCACAGAGACTTGCTAAGTGCTGAGCCTTTTATAATATGGTCTCTCTCTCTCTCTTAAAAAATTTATTTATTTCATTTATATGAGTACACCATAGCTGTCTTCAGACACACCAGAAAGGGCATCGGATCCCATTACAGATGGTTGTGAGCCACCTTGTGGTTGCGAGCCACCTTGTGGTTGCTGGGAATTGGACTCAGGACCTCTGGAAGAGCAGTCAGTGCTCTTAACTGCTGAGCCATCTCTCCAGCTATAATATGGTCTCTTGGTTTACCAAAATCTTCTCTGCTAGACTTGTCATCAAGCAGACCAAGCCATATGCATGCACATGCATGCACTGCCAAGACACCTGGAACTAAGCTCTGGAGATGTTGCCACGACAGCTTTGAACCTCACTGTAGAGAGTGTTTAGTATCTATTTCAACACTCAGTCAGCTCCAGTATTCCTGGCAGTGAGCCATCTGTCTGATGGTTTCCTGTCGCAACAGGGATTATGTTGACCTAAGTTGGGTTCTTCCTCAGCCAAGGTTCTTGAGCGAGGGGCTTCCCATTCCTGCCCACTGCACCTCACACATGGCCTATGCTGTCTCTTTGCAGGCTTGCAGAGGTTCTGTGAAGACATTGAGATGATGATTGGATTCCAGCCCAACATTTTCTGGAAGGTCTGCTGGGCATTTGTTACACCAACCATTTTAACCGTAAGAACTGAATGCTTTCTCTCACAGACACTGCTTCTTCATGTCAGTGTTTTCCCTTTGAGCACAAGTGTGCCTCCCTGTGAGCCTGGGAAGCTGATGGGATGGGTGTCACCCTTGTCTTCCCGGTGAGTTTACTGCAAGTCAGAAAGGTGAAGCGACTTACCTCCAGGTATCTGGCTGGTCAGGGGTGGATCTCGGATTGATCAAAAGATGTCAGCACATCTGTGTAGAACACACACATATCCATCTGCCTTTGTGCTAGCAGATAGCAGTCAACAGCCATGTAGACCACACATCTACCATGGTTCAGATTTTGTTCTGGGTGAATGGTGTGTAAGCCCTCTCTCTCAGCAGTCCTGGGGGGCTGGTGTAATTATCTCTGCTTGCAGAAGGGGAATGTTCTACTTACTTTTCAGTTGCCATGATAAGCTAAGCTAACAAAAACAGCTCAGGGGACAAAAGGATTTCTTTGCACTTAGAGTCCAGGCTGTAGTTCATCCTAGCAGGGAAGCCACAGTATCAGGCACGTGAAGCAGTTAGGTACATGCAGTCAAAGGCAAAGAGAAATGAATGCACCCATGTTTGTTAGAGTCCAGCTGGCTTTCCATTTCAGAAAGGGATTTATTCTACTATTTCCTTACATGTGTGGATGTGTGTGTCTGTGTGCATGTATGTGCAGGTTCATGTGGGAACCTGACATGTCCAGAAGACGGCGTTGCATCCCCTGGAGCTGGAGTTAAGGTGGCTGTGAGCTGGGAACCAAATTCCAATCATTTATAAGAGCAGCAAGTGCTCGTAACCCTTTGAGCTATCTCTCCAGTCCCTGATCTCTATGATATGAGATATCTCTGCCAAGGGAATGACACTGCCTACAGTGTTATGTGACTGACCAGCATTAAATGCACAATAGTTAGCAGCAGTCTGGATTTGAACCCACATGTTCTGGCTCCTAACCATTCCGAATGTGCCTACTTTCCAATTAATGTGGCTTTAATTGGGCATTTACTGCTGATTTTTATAGCCTTTGAGAGCCGAGTTGTCATCTTCAAGTGTTTTGAGATCATCTGCCATTGTCCTTCCTAAGGAATAGAGCCACAACTGTGCCTGTAGTCTGTACACCTGTAGCCCTCTTCATTGTACCCAAAGCTATCAATGTGACCTCACTTTCTTCCCCAAGCAAATTAGCAGAGATTTTATCTTTCTCCTCCTCTTAGACTTGCTTTCCTCTGGCTCGTGTGGAGTCCTTTTTGAGCTAGACCTGAGGAAGTTGTCTGTAATTTTTATTTTGCCCAGTAGATGGCACTAGAAACCAGCTAGAAAGTCCACTTTTCAACTCCAGCCACCTACTTCTTTTAAGATGCAGGATGACTAAAAACAGGTGCAATGAAAATACATTTTTTTCTTCATTTGCTTGCCTTTCCCCCTCCCCCGTCTGAGAGTATGTTCTAATCAAACCATATCTTTCTGAAAAGCTAGAGGTTTAGACAGAAAACCCATTCCACAGTCTTCATCTTCTGTGCGGACACGGATGGTTTACCCACTGCTTGCTGGAGTTGGGGCACAGACGCTCAGCGATGAAGTGTGTGTGGAGCCGGCTTAGCTTATGGGTGTGAAGATGATGCTGTGACCTGAATGTGCTGTGTTAGCAAATCCTGTCCCTGTTGACCCTTGACCCCCCTCGTTTTCATTCCTTGTGGTTTATTATCAGTGGAGTCAGTGTTAGAATATGTTCTAGAGTCTGCCCTCCTTTTCCTCTCATCTCAGAAGAGTGTCAGAATTTTGCCTTGCTCTGTGGAGATGCACCACACGGCCATCTGCCTGCTGCTGTGTAATGTATGTGTATGTATGCCTGTTATTGGCTTTCACATTGATATTTACACCCGTGCCACCTTCCCCACTTTACAGACGTGTGCATTGAGGATCAGAGAGGGTAAGGGACTTGCTCTAGACCACAGGGTCACAGAGCTAACACATTGTCTATGAGCTGGGATGGTCTTCAAGCCTGCCCTCTGCATTCTGACAGTCTAGGTACAGCATTGCTAGTTTGGGTTAGAAGTCAAGTCTTCAGATTCAGGGAGAAGGAATTCCTGGAAATTGTTATTTTTTATTTCATTCTTGGGGAAATTCCTCAGTTTTGCTGTGATTCGGTAGACCACATGACAGAAGCTGCAGAGACACCCTGGACCATGTTGAGCAGATTCTTGGTGCTGTTTGGAGCTAGGGATGTTGTCAGACCCATCATTACCACCAACCAGTGTGTCTCCTGTGTCTGATTTGGTTGCTGTGAGAGGCAAAGCCCACCCTAGGGCAGGCTTTCATCAAAGCTGACTTGGCAGACGGAAATTCATGGCGAGCAACTGGCTTGCGCCTAAAAGTGGATGTGATATTTGCGGAAGTGGAAATGAGTGTCAGAGGTCTCAGTTCTGCTTATATTTCACCATTTACCTCCATAGCATAGATATCTTCCAGGTCCTAGGCCAGGGTAAGATTATGGGTTTAAATTACTTCAGGGCCTCTGAAATAAAATCCATCATTTTTCTACATGCTGTCATGGATTTATGGAGCCATAAATATCCGCACGCAATTATCGTATGTGTAGTCTGATCACGTTACTGAAAGCACACACATAAGCAGATGCATTGCTATTTATGTAGTAAATGAAACAGAGCAGCGTGCGGTAATGACATCGGGCCATACTTCCAATAGACTGGCTAATAACGCTTATGACTCCAGGGGCAAAAGTTGGAAGGGGGGGGCTAACACCGACCTCGCTCTCCACGGGAGCCTTGTCTTCAAGCTTACATTGCTTTGAATCAACATATGAATTGTACTGAAAAAAAAAAAAAAAATCCCTGGCCCTGGCAGCCTGGGTGCTGCAGCTCTGGTTCGGATGTTTTGTGTTTGTCTAGGGCTTCACAGTTCTCCAACAAACTCCCACCTGTTATTTCCCGAATGTAATTCTCCCAACCATTTCGTTACACTACAGCTTGCGGTAGGAAGAGAGACACAGAGCTGGGGAAAGGACTTACATGGATAATTCCAGGCTTACATTGACACAGGCAAAAAGAACATGCAGAGTCATGTTGTCCTGAGAAATGGTCTCTACAGGCTGGGCTGGCTCTGTCAGGAGCCTGGCTCTGTTGTGCACAGGTGCCTCTGTCTTCAGTCTATGCCTTCCTTTGGCCCCATTCAGCTGCCCAGCCAAGCCCTTGGACAGATTGGAGAGCTCTTGTGGGTTGAAGTATGATGTGATCACAGATAATGGCCAAACCCCAAACCATGACCTTTAAGAATGAGGAAGGTCTGTGGAGTAAATAAATACAGGTTTCTGTTCCCAGAGAACTCCAGCACTACATACATGGTGTGAAATAAATCCATTTTGTAGCTGAGAAGTCTGAGAGGTCTTCTGCAGCTCATTAGCTGTAGAGCCAGGTCTCTGGGCTCACTGGTGATGACACTGGTCACCTTGAGTCAGTGAAGTGGGCTCCCCCATCCCCCCATCTCTTCATGGCTTATTATAGATAGAACTGGGCTTCTAGATCAGTCACCTGTGGGAGACCAGGGACCATTTTGAGTCTCACACAGCTAACTTTAGAGGCCGCTCCTAAACGTTGGCCATTCCTTGTTCAAGAAGGAAGCCAAATGGATTCTATTCAAAGGATTGAGATCTACAAATGGACCACATCGTCTTCCCAGTATAACAAAGACTTCATTATCAATGATAGTGCACACAATTTCTTCAGAGCTCCCAGCTGCTACCTGCTCCTGTCAGGCACTGTGCTGTGTTCTCCTGGTGTGGCCTCCGTGGGTGTAAGGCACATGCCCACACCCCATTGACTTCCTGTGGCAGGACAAACATGGGGGCAGTAGCTGAGTGTGTGTTTCCACCTCCATCATCTTGAAAATTTACTTCTTTCACTTGGAAAACCCCCTTTTAGATAGACAAGAGTCTGTGTAAGGTAAGGCAGTAGAAACAAGCGTTTGATGGGGTTCAGCACGTGCATGTTGAATGAATGAGTGACTCACACCATCACTGTTAGCATTCTGTCTAAACTCCGCCCCACAGTTACCTGGCAACAGCCAGGTGGGCCTGGCCCACTATAAAAGGGGCTGCTTGCCCCTCCTCTCTCTCTTATCTCTTTCTCTTGCCTCTCTCTTGCATCTCTTATCTCTTACCTCTCCCCATTCCCTTTCCCCCTCTCTCCACGTGGTCACGGCCAGCCTCCATCTCTCTACTTCTCTACTCTCTTCCTCTCTCTGCCTTTCTCTGCCTCTACTACCCTCTTAACTCCCCTCCCCATGCCCTGAATAAACTCTATTTCTATACTATACCTTTGCGTGTGTCTGGTCCCTCTGGGGGAAGGGATGTCTCCGCATGGGCCTCCTGAGGCACACCCTTCCCCCACACCTACCTCCCCATAACCCCATATAACATATATATCAATATATTTTTATAAACACATCAATCACCCTAAGGCGCCTTTCTCTTCTCTCCCAGTTTATCCTTTGTTTCAGCTTTTACCAGTGGGAGCCCATGACCTACGGCTCTTACCGATACCCTAACTGGTCCATGGTACTTGGATGGCTGATGCTTGCCTGCTCTGTTATCTGGATCCCGATTATGTTCGTGATAAAAATGTATCTGGCACCTGGGAGATTTATTGAGGTAATTCTACTGGCTCTTTTTCCCCTGCTAGCTCCTCCCGAGGGAGAGAGCCTAAAAGCTCTATGCATTAAAAACAAAAGATCCGGTAAACATATTCAAGAGGATGCTGGGGGAGTAAGCCAGCCATCACAGTTGCCACTGATTCTATTAAACTCATTTTTATTATATATTATTCCTGTAGTGGAGGAGCCCAGCCAACCATCAGGCTGAGTGAGCTATTATTGTGCTCTTCCTCACAGTCCTGGCAGCCCTGGGATGGGCGATCTGAATGTCTCCTCTTTCCTAGAGCTTCCACCCCCTCCTTCTCAGCCTCAGCCTCATGTTTGTTTTTTAACACTGGGTTCCCCTCTCCTGGTATCCCTCTGCATCCAAGCCTCCTCCCACCCAAATGTTTAGAGTCACCGATGCTCCCTTTGTTCCTGAGTTAAGGCTGACTGATGGGTCAAGCTGATTACACGTTCCAGGACTCTCAGAGTGCCCTACGCATTCCAAGATGTGGCTAGAGTGAGGGGAGACTTGCCTTTCCTTACCGTCATAGTTAGCTTTCTGTTGCTGCAATAGAATCCTGACCAGAGGCAGCTCAGGGAGGAAAGTGTTTGTTTCATCTCAGTATTGCTGGGTCTCAGTCTTCGCTGAGGGAAGGAAGTCAGAGTAAGAGCTCAGGGAATGGAGCTCGGCCTCATCTTCTAGCGCTTTGGGAGCATGCTCAGGTTTGGGAAGCACTGAGACCAACACAAAGAAATACTTGTTCACTGGGGTGGAGGATGGCTCTGTGGGGTCTGCTCGTGGGCAGCTAGATTAATATGAGGAAGAGGCTGGTGGGGGGAGGGTATGGCCAGCACACAGCACAAGTGTTCACTTGGTGTGGGTCTGCAGGTAGCCTTTGTCTCCACTGACCTCCACATGACCGTAAGTCTTCCTGTTGAAGCTGTATTCTGGTTTGCATTCCCAGAGAATTCTGTTCATTGTCCTCTGGTCTAAAGCAGCCCTGGCCCAGCCTACCCTCAGCATACCACTCCTCTAGTCACCTTTCTGTCAGAGGTCACAGGAATCTCTTTCCTTAAGCAGAACCTGCTGTAACCTCCCCTGCTGTTGCAGTCTAAAATTCTCTAGACTGATGGGTTGGACATACAAATTTATTATGGTTAATTTGGGACACAAAGGTTGCAAGCTGGTAATTAAGGGGCATTAAACTAACAGCTATAAGAACCAGTTTTTCCCTTAATAGATAATAAACATATAATTATTCCCTCTTATATAGTCAGAAATAAGTTTTCTTTTTCTATACGTTTCTATCAGATTTTATTTTCAATAATAATTTCAGTTGAAGCTAGAGACATATCCATTATTTTTAAGTTTTCTTACATGAACCTGCACTGCCTACCTGAGTCAGAAATATATATATATCTTCAACAGACAATTAAAATCTTTGTTCATGCTTGGTGGTGTATCTTTGGGTTTGGCTTTTTTTCTTGGCCATTTATTTACTTTTGGGAAATATGCTAAACAAAATCCAATTATTTTTGATGTAGCAACCCATCACTGAGACTACAGAACAAATGGAACTGAGCCCATGGCTTTTGCTGTTTGGGAGCAGAAGTGGAAACTTGGGAGCTCTCTTCACTTGGTGAAGATGTATAATTAAAATCTGGGCCCTTTGTCCTCTACTCATCATGGAGCAATCATAAAGCTGCTTTCAGGGTGATGATTTCAAGAGAACCAAACCGACTCTTGCTTTTCCTGTCCTTGGCTTGGTTAATAAATGCAGGCTACTCTCCCTCATTGCAAGGGGAGGGGGAGGGGCTCTTGGCTCCAGTGAGGGATCTGGAGCAATGATACCTAGCCTTTTGGAGATGGCTAGGGGTACCAGGGGGTGGAAAGTGAATTCTTATTGTAACTACACGTGTCTTTGCCTTTTTGCAGCGGCTGAAGTTGGTATGCTCGCCACAGCCCGACTGGGGCCCATTCTTAGCTCAGCACCGCGGGGAACGTTACAAGAATATGATCGATCCCTTGGGAACCTCGTCCCTGGGACTCAAGCTGCCCGTGAAGGATTTGGAACTGGGCACCCAGTGCTAGTCCAGTAGTGTGGATGGTCCGGTATTACTCCTGGGCTTCCTCTCTGCCTCTCCTTCACACTTTCCCCAGATTTGTTCCCAATGTTCTTCTTTCTCCCCACACCTCGGTTCACAGCTGTGCATGAGAGTGTTCCATAGAAAAGTAGGACATAGCGTAGCATGCTGTAGTGAGAGCCACACAGGCCGCTGATAGCGCTGTCTGTCTGTGTCTGTGCTATCAGTTTCTGGGAGGATTGGTCCCCTGATCAGGTTTCTTCCTTCATCCTGTAGGGGTGGGTTGACCAGGTAAATGCTGCAGGCACATGGTTTGGCAGTAGAGAAATTGCATTGTGTGTTCTCATTGCCGGAAGTTGTAGGGCACAGGGAGAAGGCAGACTTTCAGGACTGTTGATTGTACTCATCAGCACTGCCCAGCTGAGCTGGGCAACACAGTGATCTCATTCAGAAGTTGAAAGCTCAGGTCAGGTGTGTTTGGGGGATGGCAGCGCTGGAGATTGTTCTGGATGCAGACATGGCGATTGGCAGACTTGGGCACCACTGGGTGGTTTGATTTATGTATCCATTTCCTTTATTTTGACCAAATAGACCATGCATTCAGATGCTTCATCTCTCTATACTGTGTATCTGAAAGAACTGTCCATTCTCTCGCCAGTCTTTCCTTCCTTCCTTCCTTCCTTCCTAACTTCCTTTCCTTCTTTCTCTTTTTCTTCCTTTCTTCTCCCTCCTCCTCTTCCCCCTCTCCTTCTTCTCTCCCTTCGCCCCCTCCTCTTCCTCCTCCTTTAATAACAACACTTGAGAGTTAATTCTCTGGGTCTTTTCTTTCACTCTCTGCACAAGAAGCCATGCTGTGATTTGCATGTCAGCTTTTGTACCGCTGTTATATCTGCCATGATGTCTTTTGCACCATGGTTCAGTATCATGATATGCTGTCTTTGCCTCTAAATGACTTTCTATAAGCTGTAGATAACCTTGTCTTCCAACCTATTGAAAAATGAGATTTACCCCAGTTCTATCTATATTATATACACATGGGGCACAAACTCTTAAAAGACACTTTCTCAATTTTTACTCCTTTTTTCAATAACAGTAAATACCAATTGTGGCCATAGGGAAAAATCAGAGAAATGAAGAAGTTGGTGAAAAGCAACCATGATTCCCCATCCCTGTGCGTGTACATTTTAGGTCACTGTATTTCCAGAACTTTCTGATAAATACAGCTTAGTTAGGTAGTGAGTAAGCTGATTAAGACTATAGCTTTTAAGACTGCATTTAGCTAGTTCAGTGTCCAGAACTCCCTCTCCACACTGCTCAATGTAACTGCCCTCTAGTGAGAGCAAGCCACCCATTGGCAGAGCCCGGCCAAGCCCTTTAACCCGCAGTGTCCTGAGCAGGCACATGCAGTGCTATGTACACACAGTGCTAGTGGTGTTTTCTGTCCTCATAAATATCTTATGAATCACCACAGAGATGGCAGGTTTAGAGTAGCATAGCCCAGGCTTTTTATTTCTTCCTCTTATAGTATTAATATCACAACCTAAAATCATTTCCTCTAGGGGAGACGGGTTCAGTCATTTTCTTATTAGTTTGTCTTCATATAACAGGGTCTCAGGCAAAGATCAGTTCAAATCTTGTATATTGATGTGACATTTTCATCCTGCACAGCGGCAATGGCACCTCAACAACAGACTTTAATGTATCATTTTAAAAATATGACTTTGTCTGTGTAAAGTGTCTGAAGTCATTGTACTGAACTCCCCTTTCCTAGGGCAAGTGCTCACACCACCTGCCAACAGTGAAGGGAAGGGAACATGGTGGTTTTGAACTACTACTGGCTCTGGTGTCTTTGCTAGCAGGGCTTTCCCCTCTTTTTTCTCTTTTCTCCAGTTTCCCCAAGCTAGGTCTTGCTAGGTTATCAAGAGATGGAAGGAACCCCAGGCTTTCCTGTTTTAGGCAGATGAGCTGTGGACTCAGCTCTCCACTGTCTGCTGTTAGCATCTGTTTCCCCAAGAAAGCCATTCCTGTACCAGCATTGCAGGGCAGTGCCGCGACTTGGGTGGCCTGTGTGTGAGTGGGGAAGTCTGGAAACTCCCTGCAGCCCTGCCAGTTTGCAGGTTGAAGAAAAGCACAAAGCTCGTCCTCAGCACACATGGGATTTGCGCTTGTATTGGGATGAATGGCTTCTGGCTTCCTGTTTCCTATGGGCTGGAACTGGGATTGGTGCTGGATGCCAACCCAGTTTCTGCTAAGTTTTGCCTCTGTGATTAAAAGAAGGATGTGGGGAGGCCCTGGACACTGCCAGGTGTGAACTGAGAGTCAACTTACTTGTCAGAATGAAGACCTCGTCCATTAGTGTGGTTGTAACTGGGGGAGCTACAGCTGTGTCTAGGAAGATACGTTTAGGAAAGACCTAAAAGCTGCCCCTGAGTACATGTCCATTTTGTTGGTGGTGGTTTGTTTCTCTTTCCCTAGTTAGACTGCTTAGAAGGACAGAGTCAGACAAAAGGTTCCAAGGCTTTGAAGTTTTGACCATTCATTGACATGTTCAACTTCAAGGCTCTTCTTGACGTATCTCAGTACTTTGCCTCCTGAGGATTTGGTTGGGATACTGAGAGCTGTATGTATCCCACTAGATGGATTGTTTTCATGATACTGAAATGCACAATCAATTGGAAGAAAAAAGAGGAAGGAATTCATAGACAATGAAGAGAGCGCTGTTCTTACTGCCACCTGAGAGTTCTCCCATGACAATGAACAAGAAAGAAGCAAGGTTACTTAGCAAAGACGTGGGTTCCCTGTGCAGACTGGTGGGGAGTTTTCCATCTGTGAGATGGTTTCATAATACCACTTTAATAAACCCATTCAGAGAAAAACAAGCCATATGTGAAAAATAGTAACCCTGTATATCCTTAAAACAGAAAACATCATATATTTATTAACTATTCGTGTTGTGGTTTCTTATGCAAACCTTTGTCTAATTGTCTTGCCCCACTAGAACCTTCTAATCTCCTTCAGGTTGCGTTTTTTGTGAACAAGTGTGTCCAATTCTGGTCTTTCCCTGTGTTTTATCTGCCCCTGTCTATTTCCTTACTGCATGATATCTGTGGCCGATGCAAAATCCTAATGCCCTTGACAGCTTTGGAATTTTTGGCGTGATTTTAATGTTCGAGAGCTGCACTTGACGTGAACTTCAGGGAATGGCACTTTAGAGAGAGTGGAACGGAAGGGCCTTCGGTTTGTGTCTATGCTGGCGCAGCACTGAGGGGTCAGGGGCTTTGTTTCTCTTCTGTTATCTGTGTGTGCCTCAGAGCCTCTCAGTTCCTTTCTGTCAGCATGGGCTTCCCATGCCTTAAACTGACATTTCGTCCTCATCTCCTTGGCTGTGGTCATTGTCCTCTTCCCAGAGGCTAGCATAGTAACTGTGGCTGGACAGATGTGCAATGGCAAGGTCGTCATCCTGCCCGTGGTGTTGGATTTGGGTCTTCGACTTGCTTCTCCAAGGCTCTGACGTGAGTGAGGATGCACTGGCATGCAAGGCATGGATGCCAAGGCTGGAGAGCTGGTTTTCTCTGTCTCATCACGTGTGACACAGAGCTGGCCCGAGGTTTGGGAGCAAGGCTTTCTGCCTTCCTCTCATTTAGCTGTGCTTGACTACAAGGACCACAGTGAAGTATCGTTTTGGCGCAGGCTTCTTTCTGTAAACTGCCTGCGGAGAGGATTTCAGATGGGTGTTCATCACCCCTGAAAAGCAAGCCCAGGTTTGATTAGCTTCTGAGGGTGACACTTGCAGGTGACCAGCTACCTTACAGCTGTGTTCGATCATTGGGATGCTGTTTAGATGGCAACTGGGAACTGCCATGTCTCTCATTTGTCCTGTCCTTTTGCACTTTATTACGGACCTATCCAGGAAGAGGAGGCTGATTCTTAAATTGTGTACTTGGATAATGTCCTAAATGCAAGCATCTCATGTGAACAATATTGTTCATGAATAAAGATGTTTCCTAGTCAGGTCCTTATATTTTTTCATTGACTTTACATGAAGAAAATATATTATGTTACAAAATGATGCATCTTAAATATCTATCGTATAGAGTGCTTATTATATACTGTGCATTATTAATTTAAAAAGTCATTACTCCTGAGGCCCTACCTCAAATTTTGTAGTTATGTGTACAAATGCAATTTATTGTATTATATATTACATACTGATATAAATTAGAGTTTATCCTAATAATGTATGAGTTCTCAAAACCCCTCAAATAAATGTCAGTGTTTAAAACACACTGCTTGCTATTGTGTCTGTTACAAATCCGTTATTACCACGGTTTCTTCTTTAACAAATGGGCTTCGGATGCGCTCAGGGTGGGTCTGTGCCATTGTGAGAAGCTTGGCACAGCTGTGGAAAATGGCCCTCCTGGGGAAATGAGGTATCATTGTGTTATGTAGAAAGAAATATCAATTAAAGTGCTACATTTGCAGCCATCAGAACACACCACAGTACCCTGAATTATTAATTAGTCCTGACAGAGAGAGAGAGAGAGAGAGAGAGAGAGAGAGAGAGAGAATCTGAACAGATCTGAATAGAGACTCAGCTAGATAAATATTTGTATGTAATAAAATTATTATTTTGTCCATTTCCAATTTTATTTAACTTCAGCAGCATCTAGATAGTTCTTGTTGTATGCTTGGCTCCAGGCCAAATGAGCCTGGTAGAAAAACTATCCGTGTCAAGCTAACAAACGAGTGTCCTCCCTCTCTCTTTGAGTAGGTGGAGTCCCTGGTTCCCTGCCCAAAGACAGGTCCTATGCAATGTATGCTTTCCCTTCTGACTGCATCAACCTGGACACAAGACTGTCTTCTAATGAGCAAGGTGCTCACTTCCTGTCTCTATCTTCTGCTTCAATGCTAGATGGCTGCAGGATGGCCTGGGCCAATATTGTTGGGAAGATACAGGTGCTCAAAGAAGATGCTGGGATCCACACACTGAAGAATAGAGTCCATCCTGTGATGAAGCCTTGGCCTAGGAAAGGCCTATGATGGGTTCAC
>CM052713.1:5457011-5478609 GCA_028551405.1 Uromys caudimaculatus
GAGAGGCCTGTGGCTGTGAGGTTCATACACACCTGGGAGAGGCCTGTGACTGTGAGGTTCACACACCTGGGAGAGGCCTGTGACTGTGAGGTTCACACACCTGGGAGAGGCCTGTGACTGTGAGGTTCACACACCTGGGAGAGGCCTGTGACCGTGAGGTTCACACACACCTGGGAGAGGCCTGTGGCTGTGAGGTTCACACACACCTGGGAGAGGCCTGTGACTGTGAGGTTCACACACCTGAGAGTGGGCTGTGGTCTTAAGGGTCACACAAGTTTAGGATTAGCCACAGAACTGCAGCCAGGAAGTGTACAGCTGTGTTAAGCACACTCAGTTGTGCATCTTACCTCTCAGCCAGGATGCCTTTGCTAGAAAATGCTCTGATGGAGCAGAGCTTGGTGTTCTTTGCTGAGATTGTCGTCATTATTATTATTATTATTATTATTATTATTATTATTATTATTATTATTGTTATTTAGAACTTTTAATTAAAAAAACAAACCCCCAGATAGGTAGAAAAGCAGCAAGAAAGAAGGATGGGCTTTTGTGTCTGTTTCTATAAGTACAGGCCACGCCCAAGCACACTCATTCTCACTTCTCAGTCTTACCACCCAGCTAGTGGTCTTCCATGTGGAGACTTCTAAAGCAGACACAGGTAGGAGGGATGTGGTTGGAAATCCTCTGTAGAGTCCTATTAACCTTTGAACAGTTCTTTCCTGAAGGGGTTGAGAGTGAGTGTGGCAACCCTGGCCGTCTGCAGAGCCAGCACTTGAGCGACACCCATGCTGAGAGCCAACAGCACCCCATCTTGTCTTTCACCTTCTTTGTATTTGATGTTGCTATTTTCTTGTCCAGATCTCCAACCTTTTGGGCAGTTCTCAATCTTTGTTCTTATATTCTCCCCTACTTCGTCTCCATGTCTGTCCTGCAGCCAGAGCTTCAGAATGACAAAGTGGTACAGAATTGTAAGCTCACTCATTCCAAGGTTGGTCTTCAGACATGGTTTATTGCACAATGGTCTGTTTACTGGGAGTTGGGTTTGCAAAGAGATGCTCACGTGCTGACTGGTTGCATTTTATAGCGTCATGGTCGGGCTCTTTGCAACAGGAAGCTCCTCCTGTAAATCTCTGTAAAATGGGCTAATGTTACAAAAGCTGGATTTTCTTCTCGGATCACACATTCTACCAGGAAAGCACAGCCCACGTGTGACTTGCCTTGCAGCGTGATTTGTGATGTTATGAGGACTTTTGAGACTGAAACTCACTTAGCCTACGTCCTTTCTTTTCTAAACCTCTTCCTACAGATATCAGTAGGTCAGGAGAAATGGTGACAGGGATGGCAAGTCACATTGTCACCTGTCAATGATTTGTTGACTCATTTCCTTGCCACTCTCATTGTATTAATTGTTTATATGTTTCTAGTGCCTAACAGGTTTTTGGCACTTAGCAGACAATGAAAAAAATGCATCTTAAAACTGAATAAGCAATTATTGAGTGTCGTCTCTGGACAAGGAACAGAACTCAGTATTACAAAGAGCAGAGGATGAGAAGGAAAGCTAGGCCTCTCTCCAGGGTTCCTCAAACCTGGACATAGCCTCAGCCTTCACTGAAGAGAAATGGGAGCCTCCCAAGTATTAGGACAAGACCAAACTGAAAGAGAGCAGCAGAAGAAGTTCCTTCCAGCTGAGGAGATCGGTCAGGGCTTCCTGAAGTGGGATGTTGGCGTGTGGGGTAGATGTAAAGGTTGAGGGGTGCTGGGATGGGCTTACGGGAAGAAAGCAAACAGGTGGTAAAACAAAGGGCAACTGGATATTTTAAAACTGGATGGTGAGGTCTGAGGGATGTCTCAGTACAGTGCTTTCCAGGCAAGCATGATGTTCTCACTCTGATACCCCCCCTCCAAACCCGTTGAAAAAAAGCTGGGTATAGTGGGGCCTGCTTGTAATCCCATCCCTGGGAAGGTGGAGATAGTAGTGTCTCTGGGACTCACAGGCCAGCCAGCCTTGCCTACTTATCAAACTTCAGGCCAGTGAAAGGCCCTGTCTCAAAAAATGTGGTGGATAGGATTTGAGAAAGGACATTTGAGGTTGTCCTCTGGTCTCTAGAAACACACACCTGCACACATGCACCCACACCTGCACACTTGCGCACACACACAGACACACTACACACATGTGTACCCCTCCCCCATGAATGAATGACAAATGAATTTTGAAAGTGTTGTATCTGTTGATAGAAAGTGAGGACTAAGGCTGAAATGCCCATTAGGACTTGACAGTCTAGTGTGCTTCTCATGCAACATGGAGCACAGACGCTCCTCCTCAGAGCTCAGAGTACAGAAATCTATGGGCTAGTAGGCTGGTGTTTCCTAGCAGAGGTATCTTGGATGTTGATTTGTTCTTTCTTGGCTTAAGGTTTTTAGAGACAGCGGAAAGTGCTATAGCTGTCTTGCAAGCTCCGTGGCTTATTTGTTTTTATTTATTTATTTATTTATTTATTTATTTATTTATTTATTTGCACGGGAGGTCATCGTCTTTAGACAGGCTCCTTGTATTCTTAATTCACACGGTGCCTTGAGGCAAGAGTGAGAATCATAGCGATTGCATAGGCCATATGCTGATATCTCTCACTGATATGTACCCTGAGGGGTGCCCAGGAGGCTGAGAATTGGCCCTGGATTCCTGCCTTTTTGTCTTTAGGACTGTCTGACTCAGCCATGTGTGTTAGCACCCTGGTTCACTCTTTACTTCCTTCAGATCATACTCTTATAATGTTCTCATTATAGGTGGATTATGTGTCTTGGTCCTTGACCTCAGCTATGCACCCGTGCCTTTCTCAGTGTCTTGTGGGCAGAGGTGGCAGTGTGCCAGGCCTGTGTCTACACCTTAAAGGCCCTACTTGTCTTCTTTTTTGGTGTCTCTTTGGGCTTTGAGAAGAATGTGTCCTGGCTATACCATGGCCATCACAGAGGAAGGGCAACTAGGATGACACCACAGACCTGTACTGAGAGAAGGCTAGCCCATCTCCTGCAGTGTGCAACCAGAATGGTCAGTAGTCAGTCTGGTGGAGCTGACCCCCAGCCAGCCTGCAGCTATATAAGACCCAATGCTTAGTGTTGCTAACACTATGGATAGTTGAATCATATTTTCTTCTGAATATTATAAGTCCAAAAATGCCAGTAGTTGGTATTTTGTAGCCGTTACGAAACAGCAGGCAGCAGATGTGTATGGAGTAGCCATGAATATAGATTCTGTCAGAGGGCAAGTGGAACTGACAAAAGAGGCTCCTAGGCAGGCATGCTCTCTTTCCCTCCCACAGTTCACTATCTGGAATGCAGGTGCAATGGCTGGAGTGCTGGCAGTCAAGTAGAACAGCAAGGACAACAACTATATCTTAGAGATGATGGAGACAAGATCTGAAAGCACTTGGGTCCCCGAGGGCTTCACAGAGCAAGTAAATTTGGCTCTGAATTCTTTTACCCAAGAACAGTGGGTAGTTATCGAGGAGTTTTCCTGTAACCTCTTGCCAGATAACATCCTTATTGATACAGAGGAGTTCACTGCCACTCTGTCAACAAGAAGACATTGTTTGGCTTTTGACTCTGGGTTAGGGTCTGAAAGCATTTGGGGATGGCAAAACAAGCCCGTGGCTGCTGTGCAAGTGTACTGCACAAAGCAACAAGAGGCTTTCTCCTTCTGATAAAAACGTCTGTCCCATTGCCCATCCATGTTTGGAATACCCCCAACTCCAGTGGCTACCCCTTGCTTTGGGTTGGCAGACGGAGGTCCTCATGCATGCCAGACAATGGCTAAAGCCTGAAGCTCCACCCAGCCACATCTTAGAAAGGGCGTCAGTATCTCTGCTAACTCAGTGTGAGTTGAAAAGCATGCCTTCCTCCTACGTCTTCAGCAGAATAGTGATAAATATTCTTCTAACACAAATAAAGGATTGCTTAAAGCTCAGAAAGCAGGCCTGGGTGAGTGCTTTATGCGCGGCCCTAGATGAGAGGCAGAGCTCTTACGGATACAGTTTGAATGACAATGGATTCCCTGGATCACCTCTTCCCTACTCTCTTGGTTCCCATGGTGAGTGATTTTTCATGAACACTGCTGGACTTTAAACCAGTCTGACTCTCCCATTCCATGCAGGGGAAGGAGTCAACCCCTTGGCCTTTCTTTCTTGACGAGGTTACTTTGCTTTCTGTTCTTACTCAGCTCAGTGGGCAGATGGCTGAGGAAGGCCCAGCCTGGAGGTAGGGCAGATGGTCAGTCCATCCCGGCTCTCACAGAAGGCTGTGCTCTCTCAGGACTACCCCTGTATTAATGAGGGGTTGTTTTGGCCTCCTGTTGACTTTTTTTTTTTTTAATTTCTCAGTTGGTTGAGAGCTGGGGCAGGGAGTAGTGCTGTGGTTTGTGGATTGTTTAGGGTCCCTAAAGATCTCAGCAAGAAGACTGAATTCATGGGATCCATCCCAGGACACATGGTATAGTTTAATAATTCAGTGTATGCCCATAGTCATGCTGCCTGGGTTTAAAGCTTGGCTTTAAACTGGACAATGGCTGCTTCTATGTCTATAAAATATATATAATAATCCCATCTGCTAATTGTGCTGTTGGGGAACACATGAGTTAACCCATTGCAAGCAACTGAGCATGGTCTGCCTCGGTCATGGATCCAGTGTTCGGATGAGGAACACCTTGCCCCTGAGTGCCTAGACTGGCTGGTACCTGCTTACTTGTCACTCATTGACACCCAAGTACGTGCACCTTGATTATGCCCTCAGAAAGCTGGCCTCCACCTGAGGCTGTTGGTGTGACGGATTTTTCCTCTTTCTTTTTTTAATTGGTTATTTTATTTATTTACGTTTCAAATGTCCCTCTTCCCAGTTCCCCCCAAAACCCCCTTCCCCCTTCCCCACCCACCCATCCACTCCTGCCTCACTGC
Organism: Uromys caudimaculatus; assembly: GCA_028551405.1. Taxonomy (NCBI): domain Eukaryota; kingdom Metazoa; phylum Chordata; class Mammalia; order Rodentia; family Muridae; genus Uromys; species Uromys caudimaculatus. Next base: position 5,461,955 of record CM052713.1, read on the forward strand.
CCTAGCATCCCCCTATGCTGGGGCATTGAGCCTCCACAGGACCAAGGGCCTCCCCTCCCACTGATGCCAGACAAGGCCATCCTCTGCTACATATGCAGCTGGAGCCATGGGTCCGTCTATGTAGAGTTAGGGGAAGGACTGAAGGAGCTGAAGAGGATTGCAATTCCACAGGAAGAACAATATCAACCAACCGGACCCCCTTCCCCAGAGCTCCCAGGGACTAAGCCACCAATGAAAAGTGTGCAGATTACAGCGCTTTCATCATAAGCACCATGAGCTGTCTTTATCCCAGTGTAGGTTTTTCTCCCTATTTTCCCCATTGACCTATATCCAGCTCTATTTTAAAAGTGTTTGAAGCTTCAAGACTGGGTGCAACAGTTAAATCAGAACAAAGGTCCCTCTCATTTGGATGTGATTGAAGTTGAGTTTACTCATTAGAGAAACACTGAAACGTCTCACCAGCAGAGCCTAAATATTCACATCGAAATAGTGGCGCAGAGGAAGGCACATCCACTTAACCCCTGTCTGCATGCACATGCATTTCAAGAACCGAAGCACCTTCTCTTACCAGTCCTCCTGATTCTAGGGCACCATGCCTTTGAAGGAAGCTGGGGTGTTGCTACCCCTTCCTGGCTCCATCAGCAAATTGATACTTTATTGGCTTCCTAGGGCTGTCCTAACAGTTCAAATTAAAGCTGTCACTGTGAAGCCAAGGGCAGTGGCTGAGCTCTTTACGAACCCTCCTGGGAGTATTCTGTCCTGCCCCTTCCAGCCCCTGCAGCCCTGACTATTTGTACTCTGAAGCTGCCTCTGTCTTCCCTTGTTCTTTCTGGTGTCTCTTCTTGTCTGCTTTCCAGAAACATGGAACACGGCAGTCATATTAGATTGGGTTCTCTCTGATGACCTCACTTTAACTTAATTACATACACAAAGACTCTATTTATAAATAAGATTACATTCTCAGGTACCAGGGAATTGAGCATGTCTTGGGACAGAGTGGGAGGCACAATCCAGTGTGTGATAATACCAACCCTCTCACTGTCTTCAGTTTTGAGTATTTATTTTATTATTATTTAGTATTTTTTTAATCAAAAAGTTTAATTATGTGAATGCGTGTGTGTCTGTGTGTGGCTATGTACATCTGAGTATGGGTGCTTGTGGAGGGCAGAAGAGGGTGTTGGCTCTCCTGTTGGGTTACAGGCAGCTGTGAGCCATCTGATGTGGGTATTGGGAACTGAACTCAGGTCCTCTGCCAAAGCAGTATGTGCTTTTAACAACTGAGCCATCTCTTGAGCCCATTATGCCCTCCCATTTTACAAGGACATTTATCTCATATCTCTAGTGTGAAGACATTCTAAGGCTGTTTGAACTAAAACAAACTTAGAAAGCATCAAAGCGATGCATTATTTCTCAAACTGGGATCTCCCCTAAGCTGTGGACGGAATTTGAATCCATCCTTACTCTGTGGGAGCCACTGTCCCAAAGGAAGTCAGCTTGGGGTAGCCCTAGAGGCCAGCAGGACAAAGCAGTTTGGCTTTGTCCTTGAGGACTGTCAATTAGGAAAACCAGGCTCTCCCTGTTGGTTCTTCTGGCAAATGTGTTGCTTCGTTCATTTAATAAGCAATTATTAAACCTCTAAAATGTGCCAGGCACTACTCTGGTGGAAAAAAATTGAGATGAGCCAGAGAGACAAACCACCTACCCACAGGGCACTGATATTACAGCTGGGGGGATAGTGAACACACAAGTAAATGTGTAAATAATATCATTTACAACAATCAGACACATGGAAAGAAAATGAAGCCGAGAGCCCTGGGGGTTGATGAGCTACTGCTCTAGGCAGCATCTGCCCAGGGAGCTGGCTTTTCAGCAGAGATCCAAGAGTCATGTTCAAAGCAAAGGGATTAACTTTCCAGGTAGGAAGAAAACCAAGCACAGGGAAGAATAGCAAGAAAGCCCACCTAGACGGAATGGAGATACATGGGCAGAGAGAGGTGGGAAGCTGAGTTTCAAAAGAAAGATAGTTGGATTGTTATAAATCACAGTGACTACAGCAGGATTAGGGGAGGAGGGAATAGGATTTGATAACTTCCTTTTAAAAATGCTTGGTTGCCCCTTCAGCAGTCATGCCATTATTGCACCAACGCACACCTCCTGTCTGACTGATAGGTCGTGTAACATGCAGGATTCACAGCTGTGCAAGACCATTGATGACGATGCTCTCCCAGTGCCCTGCAGGTTCCATCCAGCACTATGAAATTTTAGCCAGCAGGCAGGACAAAAACTGGCTCTATTCCAGCTTGACTTCTCTGTGCCCTGCAACCGAAGAGTGTGGTGTCTTCACAATAGAGTTTTGTACAGTTTGGGAAGCAGACTGTGACCTTTATGGGGTGACTGACTTGTAAGGGCAAGCATGAAGGCAGTGAGGACAGCCAGAATGCAATATGAATGGGTTGGAGAGCTAGGCGCACTGGCACTGCCGAGAAAACCCTTTCCTAACAGATTCCGGCAGGGCTTTATGGTTTACATGTAGGCATAGGGTAGTCGAGGATAGCCATGGGTTATATGGTTGGGTCATGTAGTGAAGGCTAGTGCTTCCCCTTAGAAGTCGGCAGGAACAAGTTTGGGCAAAGGGAGAAGCCAGAAACCAAAAATCCTACTTGGTCATCATTACAGACATCATTAAGGAATTTTCCAAAATATATATTCCAGATATAATTCACATACCACATGATTTACCCAAAGTACGCGATTTGATGGTTTTTAGTATATTGTGATATCTATGAGAGTCACACATCCATTTAGCCACCCTTCCCCAGATCCTCCTCCTCATTCCTCATCTAGAGGCAACCTCTCATCAACTTCCTGTTTTCATAAATTTGTTTTTCCGGAGATTTCACAGAAATGGAATATATGCCATGCTGTTTATTGATTTTCCTGAGTAGAGGTGAAAGAAACATCTATTTACCCCAAATGAGGGTGTAGACAGACCAAAGAAAGATTCTAAGTCTAAATTAGTGAAAGAAACGAAATTCTTAGTATTACTTATAGAGCCATGGGGGATTCACAGGAAGTTTTATCACTGAAAAGTTCCTGTCTCCAGCCACCAAGCACCTACTTTTTGTGGCATTTTATCTCCAGAAGATTTAAGATAGACCTAGGTGGGTTCAGGGTACAAGCCTTGTGTCGGTCAGGAGCACCATTATGTGGCAACCTTCCACCAGGGCATGCACAGAGCCATGCAGACCCTTCAGTGCACAATAGAAAGCACCTGATGGACCAACAGGTCAATGGCCCCATCCCCACTCGAGAGTGTACTTACCTGAGGAGATTGAGGTACTTAGTTCTCTAGGGAAGATTGATGAGCTTGTTGAGATTAACTCTTGCTACTGCTAATGCATGAGAAGCTGCAGGGCTATGACAGAACATATGTCTCACTTAATTTTTTAGATGAAACATGCTGAAACCTTTATCCCACAGGACCAGCTACACTGTCTTGAAGATTAGGGTTCAAAAGATACAAGTCTCCTGCTGGGACCACTGCCTTTTAGGGCTTTTGGGATTCTGAGATCAAGAAAAGGGGGCTAGAGAAAAGTAGTTCAGAGCCCCTAAAGGCTATGGAAGTGCATTTATGACTGAGTGAGAGGTGGGGGTGGGACATGGTTCTCACAGAGCAGCTTGGCATCGGGTGTCCTTACTTAGGAGGCCGAGTGAAACCTCATTTTCTGCAAAATGTGTGTGATTTTAATGTTGGCATTGAGTGTAGCATGCTCCGGGAGGAAGAGAAAGCCTGGATTCTAAGGAAGATGCAGGGGTAAGGTCTGCTCTGGGGCCAACTTGAATCTTGAGAATGTTGGAGAGTAAACGGCTGTGGAGACAGTTGAGTTGGTAGAGTGCTTGTCCAGGACGCACAAGGCCATGGGTTCTGTCCCCAACACTACATAAACTAGGTGTGATGGCCCAGTCCTATAACCCTAGCACTTAGGAGGTGAAGGGACAGGAGGATCAAGGTTCAAGGTTATCTTCATACATAACAAATAAAGTATTTGGGAGTGTAGATATGGTTCTGTTGATACAAAGATCCAGGACACATGTCACAATAGCCTGTAATAGCAGCAGGGCATCCAACATCCTCTTCTGTCTTCCAAAGGGCACACACACACACACACACACACACACACACTCCTAAAAGCTGGAGGGCTGAGCCTTGACATCCACTCTGTAACAGCCCAGTTCAACTGCACTGCAGTGAGCACTTCTCAAACTGACTTAACTTTCATGGCTTCTTTCTTCACCTGCCCTGTAAGTTCGCACATGGAGTAAATGGGCAAGGGGGTGTATACAGAATGTCCTGAAAAATAGGTCAAAGGTCAGGGGAACATGTAGGTAAGACCTTTCCTCTTCATAAGCTGTGTAGCTAAATTGGTGACCCCCACTGGTCTCCTGGGGTCAAAGGTATGTGAAGTTAAGGCCCTGGGAACACGGAGGATGTGCAAATGCCAGAGAGAAATCCTGGAAAGAAAGCAGAAGTCTTTTTCCTCTTGGATCCCTGAGGATGTATGGGTTTATGTATCTCAAAGTAGTATTGGATGTTGGGAGAAGCTAGGGTCATAGATGGAGGCACAGGGCAAGCTGGGGTGCAGGAGGCTTCAAGTCACATGACACGAATGTGTAAGCCAGAGGCTCTGACCTTAGGTTCTGTGACTGTATCACCCCTAGATAGACTGAGGCACACAGGAACCCTAGCAGGGCGGTTCCAGTAACAGGGTACTCTAGATAGGAGAGACTCCTCCGCGTGTCCACTGGTCGCCAGCAAAGCCCAGCTTTTCTCTCTACAGAATGGTGTTCCGGTAGGGGTCTCCAAGGAAAGGAGGGAAGAGAGGCCCAGAGAGCTAGTTTTGGAAAAAACCATCCAGAAAGTCACGCAAGAGACAAAAAAGGTTTAGAACTTCCCCTATGTGGCAGCATTTGGCCTGTAGAAAGAAGCTTGCAAACACTTCTTAAATTTCAGCCATAGATTGCTCCTAGCTCAGGGACTTCCACCTCAACACCCTCCACCAGCACTCCTAAAAGCTAGTATCCAGTCACAAGAGCCTTTGGCTGGGAATAGACAGCAAGTACAGGTGGCGGTCGGGGACTCAGGCATCATCCGTGCCCTCCCCCAACCGCCCCCCCCCCCCCCCCCGCTCCTCCCTACCCACTTGCTGGAGCGAATCGGTAGTAGTTGTTTCCCAAGGAGGGGCTGGGAGCACTCCGTGACACCGCCTAGGTCTGGTTCCTCCAGGGAACAAACCCACGCACGCGGGCTGGGCGGCTTCGGACCCGGCCGGATGAACTGTTGCAACTTGGGCAGCCCGCAGCGCGGCACTGTGGCAGAGGCGGGGGCGTGAAGCCGTGAGGCGCGGGTAGCCGGGATCCTCGCAGCTCCGGAGCCCAGGAGTCGGCAGGGATCCGCACAGGCACCCAGGACAACCTGCGGGAGTGGCGGAACCCCGTACTCCCGCCCTAGCTCAGGGGGAGCGCAGCCGCAGCGGGGGTTCAGGGCCCCAGCCCCGTGCCACAGCCACCCGCGGTGGGGGGTGGGCTGGGGGCGGGGCAGCCGGGGTTGCCTTCCCGGGCGCGATCCCGGAGCGCACCACCCGGCGCCGCCGAGCCACCTCCCCTGCCGCCCGCCAGCAAGTTTGGCGGCTTAGAGCCCAGAGAGCCGCGGCTTTCTGAAGCATTGGTTTCTTGCTGGCATTAGTGCGCCCTGCTTAGCTGGGGGCCTCCGGAGCGATGTCGATGGATGTGATTTTAGTTTTGTGGTTCTGTGTGTGCACCGCCAGGACAGGTAAGCAAGGCTGGGCGTTAAGAGGGATATGGGGGAAGGTGGTGGAGATGATCTTGCTACTCCCGGCTGCTGTAACCCGGGATTACTCTAGCTAGGAGAAGCGCGGAACCGGCTAGAGAAGGGGAGCAGCGGGCTTGGGTCTCTGATCGCCCAGCACATCTCAGGGTAAAAGCGCTAGAAAAGATGCCCCGGCGAGCGTCCTCTTCCCCGGGGACGCAGCCGCGGGCATTCAGTGTGTGGGGTGCGGCCGAGTGGTCGCACCCTTGTGTGGCTAGCAAGCAGCTTCCCGGTACTGGGGAACCCACTGCAGCGCGGCCATCGATCCCTACATCCTTGAACTTGCAGGGTGCGGTGGACAAGGGTGTCCCCGAGCCGCGGGAGTTCCACCCGCAGAGGGAGCGCGTGCGGCAAGCAGGCGCGGCCAGGGCCGGGGTAGCCAGATGCTGCACGGGCGAGGGTTGCGAAGAAAGCGGGGACCCGCGAGCTCTTCCGTGGCTCCCACATGGTTCCCGGAGGGGAACTCCAGGAGTGTTCTCCTCTATCAGCTCCCCGCCCAAACAACTGGGCGAACAATTATTAGGAGGGAAATTGGAGCAGTGGAGACAACCGAAGATTTTCTCAACCCCTAAACCGTGTTTCTCCTGCTATCATCAAAGATTGCGGGGCGGACCGGGGGCCAAGACCCTACTAGAATCTGCCTGCTGGAGGTGCCGTTGTGAGGACTCTAAGGGGCACTTCCCTCTTTCCTCTTCCACAGGGTTCCCTGACTCCAAGTCCCTGGGGTTCCAGAATGTAGCCTACTTCACCCAGCTTGTAGTAGTTGTCAGAAGGCAGGGGCGGGGTAGGAGGGGCAGGAAGCAGACCAACAGGACCCAGAGGGGAAGAGATAGTTCTTGGTAGGCAGACATCAGACTCATTGCCCACAGACTTCCAATCCCTAGAATGGATGCATAGCCATTCCCAGTGCCTGTGTTGGCCCGCTTCATCACCTTCATTTCCCCCTTTAGAGGTCCAGTCTCCTTCCCAAGCCAGATAGCTGGTTTACCTTGAGAGGACTGAGGAACCCACCCCCTCTTTATTTGACTTAAACAGTTCCCTCCCCTTGCGCCCCAGGCAACTCCTTTGGGCAGTTAGGGGTCTGGTAGGTTCTAGACTGCCCCCTCCCCCTTTACTACTAAGTGGACTAAGATTTTCCTTTGCATAATCCTAGAGAGACAGGGAAACATTTCTCTAGGGACAAAAGAACCTCAGTGTCTTTCCGGAAATCCCTCTGCAGCCAATAGACCCAACTAAGTGGTGCTTACTACAGTTGCTTCTTGCAACTAGAACTAGCTCCAGGAAATGAGGACAGAGCCTACTGGTGCTGGGCTGCCCACTGGGAGGAGGAGAGTGTTGCTGGGGACACCCTACAGAGGAAGGGAAGACAGGGAGAAGACAGATATGACCCAAAAGCTTACATCCTTTGTTTTCATTACTCCTTTGAAAAGTTGCCAAAAACTGTGCTCATGTAGCATCAGGCTGAGTTTCCACTATACTTCAGATTGTGACATGAGGCCTTCCCCCTTCCCTGCAACCCCAGCCCCCTTTACAGACATCTTGAACAAACTGGTTGCCTTATTAGGTGCTACACACACACACACACACACACACACACACACACACACACACACACACAGGGTGAGGGGAGAGGACTCTGTTCTTGATGACAGAAGAACTTAGAGCTTTGCTGAGAATCTTGGTAGAAACCAGGAAGCATTCTTGTTACACCATGGGATGTGGGATATGGAAGGAGCCGTGGCCTGTGAGAAGTTGGTGTCAGGGAAGGGAAGGTCTGGTTACATGGTGGAGAGAGATGGCTGATCACCTGTAAGACTTTGCCCAGGCAGTGAGTTGTGTGAATTGTGTCTTGAGGACTTTGGAGGAATAAAGTAGAATGCAGCCAGCCCCAAGAAACCACTGGACAAAGACAGAATGGATCTAAGATGAACCAGCTCCCTGACCTGTCCTCAAGCAAGGTGCAAGGCCAGCCCCTGTGCTTCCTAGTAGCAATTATTTGATTGCCCGAGGCTGCATTTTTTCATACGTTAATTGTTGGAAGAATTAAGGAAACGGAAGAAATTATGCTTCGTAGGTTTGCAGTTTCTTGAAGCCGGAGGGAGCACTGTGGTCGGTTTCTGGAAGCAGCCCCTTTGGTTTTGCACAGGAAGCCCCATCCCCATCTCCCACATCCACCTTTAGGTTGCGAAGGCCAGCTGGTGATTACTGTATCAGGATGCAAATAGCTGCTTTGAGAGTTTGTTTGTGAATCGAGACAACTGTTGTCTGGGACATTAGCAGTCCCAGATGAAGTAAGCATGTGGCCCACTTGGCTGCTCAGATGTCACCAGCTTTTAATGGAAATGAATGGACACTATCAGGTACATTTTAATTAAAGCAAGATTGCAGTGCAACCATCAAAAGGCAGGTATTATGAGGAAGCTGCTTACATCACTCCGACCCAGAGAACCTTTGGAGCCCAGAGTGGTGATGGGCGTGGGGGTGGGGGTGAGGGTGAGGTGCATGTGTTCCCCCATTCTGGGCTTCCCAGGCACATTGGAGTAAATGGATGGGCAGAGTATACCAGTGAGAGCATCCTTCATCCACGCATTTCTCCTGTAGCTCAGAAGTGCCAGTAGTAAGAGCTCCATGCTCTGTGGTGGTGGTGGTGGGGTGTTGTCACCAGGGTAGAGAGCGAAGGGTGTACCCAAAATACCAACACCCCCACGTGCCCACTCAGTGCCTCCTGCTGCCACCTGCTGGAGAGATTTCTCTGTTTGAAGCAATTCCCAGGTAATTCAGTGTGAGCCTTCCCCACCTCAACCCTATCAAGCATGTGCCAACTTGTAGAAGCATAAAGTATACTCTTCAAGAACATCACTTTTCAAGGTATTAAGAAGATACCAAGTGGCCATACACTCCTATTATTAGAGGAGGCTGTAGAGTCTCTGTCCAGTGTCACTTTGCTCTGCATGGACCAGAAAAGCAGCTGCTACCATGAGGCCGATTAGATCTGAAATGAGTCAGGCCAGCACTGTGTGCTTGGAGCCTCAAAGGCAAACTGAAGGGCTTTGGGCTGGCTCTCTTCCTGGCCAGGGCTAAGGATCAGCCAGCAGTGGCATGGGCAACAGCAGGTACCCCAGCTAAAGTGAGCTCTGAGTCCCAGATCAGACCTCAAGTGCCTCTGTGATGTTCACCGCTGTTTTCCAGGCTCTGAAAACATCCTCTCCCCAGGAGCTTTTTATTCTGCTTAATTCTGATGCCCGCTTTTAGCCATTTGTAGAGCTGTTATGTCAAAAGTAGAGAACTTTAATAAAGTTTCCTAGGAAATGGCAGGAGCTGGCTACATGGCCAGGACACAGAAGCTTGAAATAAAACGTGTTTGATGGAGCCAGCATCTCACAGGATGCAAGGCTCAGGAGAGGTCATGAAGATGGCTGCTTATTAATGGGTTTCCCGATCCCCTTTGCCATGTGCAATGTGTTATTCCGTCAGCATCGGGCATCATCCTGAAAGGCTCCAATTAAAGAGAGAGAACAAAACTGCATCTGGAAGCCTAATTGGTTTCCTTTCTCTGTTTGTATGGCATGTCTTCGTGTAAATAGCAAAACGGTCACAGCAGTAAGGAGAGCCACCCGAGCTTCTCTTTAACGTCTGTGGAGTACAGGGTCAAGGCTGGAGTGGTCTGGAGTGTTAGTCTTAGGAGAGGCATGTGAACGAAACCCCAGCTGAGTATCTACTGTATGCAACCTGAGCTGGTGTGTGAGCTCATCGCCCAGACCTCAGGCGGCAGGGAGATAACACTGTCCTTCCTATGGATGAGGTTCTCAGGAGCTATACTTCTCAATGATGGAGGATTTGTGTTTCCACAATGTGTTCTGGGTTGAGGACACTGTAATCTCATTTGCTGGTGGGGACTTGAGGATATTATTGTGATATTTTATCAATTGCACGGAGTCTGTTAGGTTTATTGCATTGCACACCCCCTAGACTGAGAGACTTTCATATTTTTAGGTTGAACATCTTAGTGGGTCTCCAGTTTCTGCACTGACTATCTGTTGCACAGCAAGCTATCCTAAGTCATGACTTAAAATAACAATTACTGTGTTCAAATGCATGCAGCTTGGTCTGGTGCTGTTGTATCTAGGCAGGGTCCAGCTGACCACCACTTCACACTCAGGGGCATTGTGTGATTTGTGTATGAACTGTCCTCATGGGCCAGGGGTCCGTTCCCAGGACTGTGATCTCATCACGTGAGCACATTCAAGCCTCTGCGTTTGTAAACAATGCCACCGATGCCCTAGTAGCCAAGGCAGGGGACAGAGCTGAGTTCAGAACAGAGGAAGAGGGGCCTTCATTCACTCCAGTAGAAAGAACTGTGAAGCCACACAACACAGAGGGTGAATGTGAGATGGGTAAAGATTTGAGGCGAATGGTTCAGGCAGCCATTGTGCTGGCTAGTTATGTCAACTTGACATAATGTATAGTCATTTGAAAAGAGAGAACCTCAGTTGAGAAAATGCTTTCATAAGATCAGGCTGTAAGCATTCAAGCCTGTAGAATATTTTCTTAATTAGTGATTTATGGGGGAGGATCCATCACACTGTGGGTGAAGGCAGCAGGCCAAGCAGGCCACAAGGGGCAAGCCAGTAAGTAGAGCCCTCTATGGCCTTTGTATCAGTTCTTGCCTCCAGGTTCCTGCTGTGATTTACTTCAATGAAGTGTAAGCCAAATAAACCCCTTTCTCCTCAAGTTAGTTTTGGTAATAGTATTTCATCACAGCAATAGTGGGATATATCCTAGCAATAGCTAGGATAACTGTAGTCCTTGACTTCCCTGCCCTTTGTCTTCTCATGGTCTATCTTATTGCTCTGAGGTCATATCTACCACGGTGAGTACTGTGCACCCCCACATTATGTAAATAACCCCATTCTGAATTAAGAGCCTGTCAAATCCCAGGTCCTGTGGGAGGCTGCAGGGGCAAGAGAGATGCTTCTGTTGTCTCTTCGTGTCTGGCTAAGAGCACATGTACCAGCCATTTACCAAGTTCCTGGTCAGAGAAAGACCAGCTTGCAGGTCCTTTGAGATTACCTTTGATTTAATTTGTGCTGTATAGGACCAGAACAGTATAGATCAAATTGAAATATTAGTTCCTTTCCTGACTGTTCAAGGTGATCACAGAGCTGCTGGCATCTAAACTCACAATTCCTGACAGCAGGCTCATGGGGCTGTGACAGAAGGCTATCTTGCCTAGCTTTGCTTTGCTCAGAGCAGGCACTGTGAATGGAGTTCGTGTGTAGTGTGAGCAGTAGCACACAGGTGGATGCTTAAAGGTAGACCATATTTGAGACGTAAATTAGAGCAAAGCCTTCTGTCCCTTCCTTAAGCACACACTTCACAGCACTCCCTCGATCATCCTTTAGAAACAGAGTAGTAGCCTAGGTCCTTGTCACTGGCCCTAAGGTCTTTTATAACCCGGCCCCTGCAGCCTCTAGTTAGCACTGTCATTTGAGAAGAGAATCACCTGCAAAGGGAGTCTTTAAATTTATTTTTAAAAATTACATATGTACTTATCGTGTAGGTGGGGTGGGGTTATAGGGAGATGCTGGGCATGGCGGGCACAAGTTTGGACGTCAGAGGACAGCTTGGGGAGTGACTCGTTTCTCTCTTCTCGCCATGTGAGTGAAGAGGATCAGACTCAGGAGGTCAGGCTTGCTAGCATGGGCCTTCACCCCCTGAGGCAGTTCACAGGTGATTTTCTTTATCAGGCTGCTCTGTGGGCCTTTCTGTGAATGACTGTTGCTATTGTTAATTGATGAGGAGTACCCAGCCCACTCCGGGGAGCACTGTTCTCTGGGCAGGTGGTCCTGGGCTGTTTACAAAAGCTAGGTATTCACGTGTCTTCCAGGGCACCAGCGAGTGAGCCAGCAAACAGGCTCCTCCATGGTTTCTACCTTGACTTCCCTCTGTAGTAGAGTGTGAACACCTGCCTTTGAGCTCTCCCCGCCCCCAACCCATTGCTACAGGCCAGTCTATCCATCTCTCTTCTGTTTCTGGAACACTCCATAATGTTCCTTACTTGCACCCACTGTTCTCTACATGTGGGCATGCTTTTCCTCAGGCCTGGCCCTGCTCATCTTGATTTTTTTATATTTATTTATTTATTTATTTATTTATTTATTTATTTATTTATTTATTTATTTATTTTTTAGCTCAAAACAACCTAGTCAGGCCCCTTACCCCCTCTAAGTTTTTTTTCTATTCTGATACTTTCTAGTGTTTATTGCCAAACTATCTTAGTTTCTTCTCTCTCAGGAATGAAAACTTCATGAGAATGTCCTTGGTGGACATTCATGGTACCTAGTATGTGCTGCTTGGGATATGCCCAAAGTGCTGATAAATGAATTCACACAGTGGATGTGAGAGCTATCTTTGGGTCATTGGGTAACCGGTTGCATTTCAAGGAGAAAATGTTCACGCTCAGCTCAGAAGACATGTGCGTGCGTGTGTGTGTGTGTGTGTGTGTGTGTGTGTGTGTGTGTGTGTGTATGTGTGTGTGTGTGTGTGTGTGTGTGTGTTAGATAGGGCCTGACAAAACCCAAGAAGGCAGTTAAATGAACTATGCCTCCCATTTAACCTAGTTTCTGCCTTGGCATGGCTGGTTTCAGCTCCAAAGCCCCCCTTCTGACCAGCATTCTGATATGGCTGCAGGTTTTGTTTCCTAATAGGAAAAGGGGAAGGGAAAGGTGAATCTTCTTCTCCTAATAGACAGAGCCAGCAGGGGTAGGAGGAGGACAGGTGAGACTGTGGGGGCTTAGGAAGTCCTGATGAATATTCACTGAGACTCTGTGGGACAAATTGGGTGCCTGCTCTCTGAATCCCGCCTGGGTGACTGCGTTGCCATCAGGGGGAAGCTGACAGCTGTTGCTGATTAAAACATTTCCAACCTAGCAATCAGAACCCACTATTGAGATGCTAAGTGGCGCTAAGCAGAGCCTTCATGAATGGCTTCAAACAAAGTCCCACAGAGTGATCTGTAGCCTTATTAATACATGGAAATCACTTTGCAGTCCTGAATGTGTCATTCCACAGAACACTCTCTGGGTAAGAGAGACCCTCGGGGACCTGTCGTTCTCAGACAAGGGATTCAGCCACATTTCTTCCCTAGTAAGAAAGGTCAGGGTATCTGCGTTTCTATTCAGGAATCCTTTGGAGGGACATAGTACCTGTTAATCTGCACCTGCCCCTGTTCTCCAGTGGAGGCAGCAGGCCTCTCCCTGCTTCCTTCCTGTGTATTGCAGGTGGTGGTTTCTGGGTGATGGGGGTCACTGCAGGGTTTGCCGTTGTGTCTGGTCTGAGGCAGGTAGACCAGCAGCACAGGCCCACACCCAGCATCCCTATCCTGACACCCCAAAGCCTAGAGATCCAAAATTTCTTCATAACTTACCAGACAGCAAAACTGTCCTGAGTTGAATTCATTTAGTGACAAAATGTGACCTGAAGGGATATTGGGCTATTTAAATCATTGTTTCAATTAGGAGAAAACAGCACAGTTTTTTTTTTTTTTTCCACGTCAGAAACACCTTAGAATTTGATTATAGGCCACCGAATTTGCCGAGAGAGTGTTACATAAAACATGCCATGTAGGCCATATTTCCTTTTCAATCTGTGATATGTCCTGAATTCTGAAGCTTATTTGGCCCCAGAGAGTTTTGGGGTGGGGTTCCCATCTATAATGGAGTGGCCCAGGGCAGGGTACAAAGAAACTGAGCTCTGAGAGAGGTTGTAGGGTAGAGTTGCTCTCCTAATTTTACCAGGGCAGCTCCCTAGCACTCCTAACTGCCTTGGCTGAATCCTGGCCATCCTTTGTAATCTGCTCTGTATAAAGTGCTGCCTGCTAAATTAACATGAATCTGTTTCTCCCCAGTGTTGGGCTTTGGGATGGACCCCGACCTTCAGATGGACATCATCACAGAACTTGACCTCGTGAACACCACCCTGGGAGTCACTCAGGTGGCTGGACTACACAATGCCAGTAAAGCGTTTCTATTTCAAGGTAAAAACATACGTCCTTTTTTTTTTTTTTTTTTTTGGTGTGGGGGTAGAAAAGGAGGAGTCTGTCTAGGGGTGTGCTTACCCTCCTGGTTTCGGGATCACCTTTGCTGCTTTTCTTGTGTTGTTCTCCTGAAGTGTGTGGTAAGCAGGGAGTGTTCTGAGATCGAGCAGAGGCATGTGGAGGTGGAAAGATACTTGCTTTGACACTGAGATGTTCACCCAAGGACTTCGGTGGGGACCTGTGGTGGAATTCAGTTGCAGAACTTTTGAAAGCTGCTGCTCAGCCATGCTTGGCTCACAGAACACTTATCTTGTGATCATTTCTATCTTTGATGCACCTACGTCTCTGTCTTATCTGTGGGAAGAGCACGCCCATGGCTACATTCTCTTTGGGCGCAGCTTCCTCAGCTCTGCCAACTGTATACTTGACTACACACCATCTAACAAGTCTTTCTAAAGCCAAGAAAGAACAGTGCTTCAAAGTGTTGGCTCTGGAGTCCCACTGGTTGGGACTGCCTTCCAGCTCTGCCACATGGCCTGTGGGACTTAGCTTCTCTGTGCCTTGATTATCCTCATCTAAATGACAGATCCCTGCAGCACCTCCCTGATGGGGCCTCTGTAATCATGCCTGATGTATATTCTTGTTTAGTGAACACTGGCATTGTTTTAGAATTCTTCTGTGTACTATATAGAATGGCCAAGAGTAAAGAAGACACATGCAGCCCCTGTCCTAAAATAGAATGCAGAAATCATCAAATCCCACAAATTGTTGTTGAATCAAAGTGGGTTTACTTATCTATAACGGGGATGTATAGACTGCCAGGCAAGGGTAATGCAGACAGGTCTGACTCAGTTTGCGTGAGAGACAGCGGTCACCAGAGAAAGGCACTGGAATGCATGGCAGGTCAGCAGGGACTTGAACTCTGAAAGGAAAGTCTGGGGTCAGAAGGGGTGGAAGTCTGGCCACTATGGACATTATACGTAGAAAGGCCCTTAACAGAAGCCAGCAGATAGCGGTGCAGAATAGCTGGAGGGTGGTGAGCGTTGGAAGAAGTAGGCACTGCCTGTTTGTCTCGGACCAGCAGTCAGAGGCCATGTTTTACAGGCAGCAGGTTTGAGTACTCTGATGGCCTATCCAGTGTCCATTCTGGTAAGTGGGAGGCTGTGTGCTTGTTAGATATTGTGCTTTAATCTCACAGCCATGGGGACCATTGCAAAGGTTAAATAGGGAAGCATGTGGCCTGGTATCTCCCTGTGAAAATGCCTGACAAGGTTCTTTCAGCTCACCCTTCTTTGAAGACAAATGCACGGTTAGATTTTCATTGCTCTGACCGAATACCTGATCCAAACAACTTGAGGCAGGAAAATTTTATACTGACTGACAGTTTTGGAAGATTTTGTCTATCATAGCTCAAGTCATGGCAGCCTGGAAGCAGAGAGTAGGGCAGGAAGGAGTGGGGATTAATATACACCAAGGGTGTACCTAGTGACTGCTTCCTCTAGCTAGACTCCACTTCTTCAAGTTTCAATAGCTTCCCCAGATTACACCAGCAGATGGGGAGCATGGGTTTAAAACAGGAGTCTGTAGGGAACATATCATATTCAACCCAAATAACAACAGGGTTAATTTACAATCGTGGAATCAATATTATTGGGTGTGATTTAAGATATTCGCCGTGTGGATAGCTAACAATTGTTAGTGATAGGTAGCAAATCGCTTAATGACTTGTAGTCAAACTATAGGTCTGTGACTTTCACTTACTTAGACATTTGGTGAACTATTTAAGCTGGTGTGGCTAAAAGGACAAAGGCTGGGTCACCTGATTGGTTTCCTCTTTGCCTTGTGGAAATCGAGAATCCCTGCCATTCTCTGCTAAGAAACCGTGGGTGCTCTGTGAGCTTCATGAGGGCAGAGTTCCTGTCTATCTAGATAGTTCTTTAGAGCCAGCTACTGTGCATAATAGGTAGTAAGTGATTAATGAGCCTTTTCAGTTGGATTAAAATTCCTCTGCCCAGTGTACCTTAGAAGAGGCTTTTGCTTACTTTGCTTGGTCATTCATTCCACCACAGAGCCCCTGGGTGGGGCTTCTTCTCTGGAACCTATTTGTTCTCTGTGTTGGCATTTACCTCTAGGATGTCTTCCAGGTGGAGATTTTCAGCATCCTTGGTGGGGAGAGAAACTCAATTTTGGGGATTGGGTGAGACATTTTCTTATCTCCTGGGCTCTTGCGCCTACCCAGATAGCCCAGGATACCCTTTTTCTCCAGCCATTGTCTTATTATATCTGCAAAGGCTCTTTTATCACCTAAGGTGGCATATCCATAGACTCTGGTGACTGACTCCTGGACTGCTTTGGGGAACCATTATTCTGCAAATTGTCTCCACTGCTTTCCAGAGATTCATGTTTGCCCTACATGCAAATACAATCATCTCATTCCTGTCCTTCAGCAGTCTCTTTTTTAATTAATCATTTTAGTCATTTGCATTTCAAATGATACCCTCCTTCCCAGTTAACCCTCCACAACCCCCATCCCATCCCCTTGCCCCCCTTCCCTTTGCCTCTATGAGGGTGCACCTCCAACCATTCACCTGCCTCACCCCCCAGCATTCCCCTACGCTGGGGCATCAAGCCCTCCTCCCCTCTCACTGATATCAGATGAGGCCATCCTCTGTTACCTATGTATTTGGAGCCCTGGCTCCCTCCATGTACACTCTTTGGTTGGTGATTTAGTCC